>JAYJMB010020259.1:0-41994 GCA_036873735.1 Pouteria campechiana
ATGATTTTGAAATGAAATGAATATGATAATGCAATGATGATCTAAATATGGTTTGATTCAATATTTGATTAAAATTAAATGACAAAATTTGTTATGATTAGAGTAGCACAGGGAAGCGTAGTAATGCTTATATGCATCTTGTTTGAATTTTTGGTGATATTGGTATGCATTTTGTGTGAATAGTTGAATTGTTATTCCCTTATAGAATATGTGAATTTGAAATGAGGAAACTATAAAAGTTTCATAAATAAGTCTTGGCAATTGAATTCAATTTGATTATTAAATTGAATTGTGATGGAATTATTGGAGTCCTTTGGTTAAAGCGGTTGTGTAAGCTTTGTTAACTATTTGGTTATTTACTTGCAATGGGATGCTTTTTGATAAATTTTCAATGTGATGGATGGTATGCTTATCCATGATTGAATAAATTTGTTTGTGAGAACTTGAATTTAATGAATTGGATAAGGGATAGTAACTATCCCATTTGTCTGATTATATGGATTGTAAGTGATGTGCAAATGTTATGAATTAAGAGAATAAAAGTAAGTATTTTGGATAATGTTTGTAAGTTGTTTAATTGACTATTTATGAAATTGCAATGTTATTATGACTGTAAATGAAACAAGACAAATTGTGATTGATAAATTGTATATCTCCTAGGACAATTAATTGATAATTGGATGTAATTGGTTAAAGCTCATAATTTGGTTTGATGAGATAATTTAGTATGAGTTTGAGTTTAGCAATTTGATTGCAAATTGGATGCATGATTAGATGGAATGTATGATTGGATTTGGATATTGGTGAGAATACCCTTGTTATGGATACCATTTTGATTAAGTTTTATGATGAATGAAAATTGGTATATGTACAATATGAAATTATGTGATATGCCCTATAAAGCAATTGGGTTTGTACAATGGTAGGATAATTGAAGGTATGATGTCGGGATGACATGTATAGGTTGGTTTGGATTTGGTTATTTGATTAGTGATTGGATTGAGTTAGCCATTAGTTATTTGATCGAGGTTTGGATATTTGACTATTTGATTGAGCTTGGATGCATGACTGAGGTTCATGCTTGGATTTGGATGCCTCTTGGACTAGATTGATATATATTTGAGATTAGAATGCCTGCTAGAAATTGATCATTGTGTATTTGAGGTTTGGATGCTTGCCAGGTTGATGATGAGACATGTAAGGATAGTAGTATGAAATGACACCGTGGTATTGATATTGGTATTATATTGATGAGATTGTATAATTTGTTATGGAATTGTTGTACTTTGAATTTATTGAGGTTGTATTTGTGTTGTAATATGAATTGTATTAGCATCATTTGAGTAACACTCAATAGATGCCATCCTCATGATGGAAAATAAATTAGGAAAATGACTTGTTATGACGTGTGTTTGTTTGATATTGCTTATGATTATGTGAAGTCATAGTATTGTTAAGGAAAAATAGTTATAATTCAAGATGTGGAGATACTAATTGAAATTACTGAATTAAGTGTTGAACTCTTACTATTCGATAAAATGCATGAAATTGATAGAACAGGTAATTATCTTCTGTAAATTATGAAATATTAGGAACCATTAACACATTTTTGATATACATGATGTATAATTTGGTTGCAATTAAATGATGATGGTGATATAAGTTTTGAATTGAATTGCAAATTAAAGAAATCATGAAAAAGTTTACAGTATTGAAAGTTTTGCAGATAAAACTTTTTGTAAGAAGGGGAGTCTGTGACACCTATGGTGTTGAAATTTAGGGAAATTTTTTTGCATTTTAGTAAAGTGAGAAATTGAGGTGAAATTGCTATGGAAGACTGAATGGAGTAACATAAATCCAAGTAATGATTTTGAGTAAAGTCATGTATATGACTTAAATGACCAATGTAGCATGATTATTATGTATACTATGATGCGTATGAGATATTGAATCAAAATTTTGAGATAATTTTGGAATTTTGAACTATTAAGTTGAAGGTTATATAGAAAGAACTCAATGAGGGAATTTGAGTAAAAGCATATACTTGAGCTATACAAAGGACCTAAACTAGTCATCATACATATTGTAATGTGTGTGAAACATTAGTTTGAGTCTTGGATATATTTTAGAATGAAAATGACATATGAGGTCACTTATAGTAGAAAATCTGGTTAAAAAGAATTGAATAAGTGATTTTTGGCAATTGACCTCAATGAGGTGAAAAATAGCACGAAAATATTTTGTTTCATGTATGTGATGTGTGAGAAGTGATTATTGAGAGATTTGAAATGTTTTATGTAAAAAGGGGGCTATGGTGTTCTTTCATAAGTGTAAATGCTGAATTTAAAAAGAGATTATTGTGATTAAATTTTAACATGAATAATGAACTAATTTGAAAGATTGTTCAACATAGAAGTTGTAGATCATTAAATTCTGTCTAATGGAAGAATATTCACTTAATTCAGATATCATATGAAGAAGTTATGACTAATACACCAAACATGTTCCAAATGACTAAAAAATAATGACATGAATGAGATGGGTCAACTTTATTTAAAATTTTGACATATTTGGGAGCTTATTTGGTAAACATTGTTAATATTAAAGTTGTATCTCTTGATGTTAGCTTTCCAAATCCTTAAAAATTAGGTCAATTGGATATCATATGTAAAATTTATGATCAAATTACTAATACTATGTTGGGATAAAATTTTCTTATTGCGGCAAGGCTCTAGAAAAACAATTTTTGGGCATACAGCAAGCCTTTGCCTCGACAAGGCTTCAGAAAATGCATTTTTGGCTTGTTCAGTAAGTCTTTGCTATGGCAAGGGTTCTGTGGTGAATTGGAGCACCAAAAAAATGTGACTTTTTAAAACCCAAACCTCGTTTAGTTTCATCATTTTAAATTCCATTCTACCTTTCCCACGCCTTAGCTTTGCCCTAACCCCGTTTTGCCCATTTTCTTGCTATTTCAGATTGGAAATTTCTGACATGGAGTGAAGAACTCTTTGATCTTATGTTTAAACCCATGTTGTCATCATTCCAATGGTAGATGAAAGATGTAAAATCTCATTTTCTATAAGTCGAAGGAATGAATGGGAGCTTTGAGCTTGGTTTCTCGTACATGGGTGCCAGCCATGTTTGAATTACACGGTAAGTTGCTTGTTCTCTTCCAAAAATTGAATTTTTGGATTGTTTGGGTTTTTGTGAATAGAATTTTTGGGAAAAATGTTAGGGTTATGTTGTTTAAATCATGGGGGAAATGATGTATTCATACTTAATGATATTTTGGGGCTTGTTACGCATGAGAAATTATGATTTTGCTTGCTAGGGTTTTATATAAATAGTGAACAATGATTTTTGGATAAAAATTGATGGGTTTGGTTGTTAAATAATGGGGTAAATGTGTAATGGCATGTTTATCATGTTTTAGAATATGTTTAGACTGAATTCGAATAGTGGAATTGAAATTATGATTATGCCCTAGTTAGGAGTTAAGGAGAGTTTTTGTGTTTGGGCCATGTGTGACACAAAATGATTGGTTAAAATGTTTAAATTGATTGATATTGAAGTTAATTACATGCTAGTTATATCATCTGATGATTATATATAATGGGAGTGGGATTCTTTAAGACCCTTTGTGAAATATGTTAGCTTTTGACTGTATAATGATGAGTTTGGAATTTTGCATTTGAGAAGTACATGGATTTACCCATAAATTAATCATGGTAGTTAATCATTTGAATGAGATTGTTGCCCTATATAGATGATCTGAGAAGATGAAAAGATGTAGAAATGGAGAGAAATGATTTGGAGCTAAGATCCCAAGGTAAGTAGGCATTTATTTTCATTGGATGGCTAGGGATAATGTATATCCCATTTGTTTGAAATTGGGCATGTTTGTTAAATGCATGGGGATTAGCCCATTTGTATGAATTTAAGCATGTATGTTTTGGTTTGGGATAGTGGATATCCCATGTTTGATTAAAATTGATGGTTTAGTGTAGATGGTATAGATAAGATCCCTTCATTGTATGTTTGATTTGAAGATTTGTTCAATATGAGCTTGATGGATTGGATGAAAATAACATGGAATTCTTTAATTGGTGATATTGATGAACATATATGCATTTGTGATTATTTTTTTGATGAATATTGATTATTTGATAGGAAATATGGTAATTATGGATTAATTATTGTTTAATACTTACCGAGTTGCCCGGACTCACGCCTTATATTATATTTTTAGCTGACAGGTCAAGTAATGGAGCCAAGGAAGATGGTAATTATGTTGATATAATAGAATTGGGATTGGAATTCTGTTATATATGTATAATTATAATTAATAATTGCAATTATTGTATAATAATAAATGAAGTATGTAAATGATATGTATGAAATTATAGCAGCATGTCAGATTAGTATTGTAGATGAATTGCATGTTAAATTATGAGGTTTATTGCCATCATGATTTAACCCAGATCTTGGGCTAGGGGAATGTGGTTATGTGTATTTTAGATATTGTTTCCTTGATTTATTTGAGGTCAATGTATAGTATGATTGTACAGGTTTGAATGAATGAAATTCAGAGGAGGCTCTGCCAAATTTTGGCAGAGTACCCTACCCTAAAAGTGGGCAAGTTGAGGTAAAAATACAGTGCAAAATAGTAAGTTGCACTTCGAAAGGCGGGGCGTGACAATTATTTATCATATAAAACCATGATCTTCAAATAGAAGATAATCATTAATCTAAACTATAAAACATGCCTATCCATATCCACAGCTACCCAGGACGTATCGTACCATGATGGTAATAAGCTACATGAATGATATACATTCCTCCACAATATCATAAATGAATTACTATGACATGCTAATACACTTTATTGTACATCAATTGAATCTTTTAAATATAATTATACAATTTCACAATCCCGAATACTTCATACCACAAGAATGCATCTTGAAATCTTCCTCACAAGCACCAACTCATAGTTGGAATTCTTTACTTGACTTGCCAGCTAAAAAATTAAATATAAAGGGGTTAGTCTAGGTAATCTCAATAAGTAGGCTAAGCGAAAGAAACAATGACATTTAATTAAGGAATATTATCCAATATTCCACATCAATCAACACATAGCAATAGTATAACTTTCCTTAATCTACCAAAATCATGTGATCCTCATGATCTTAGACATCCATAACCATAATAAGAATGATTAAGAACAAGAGATATTCCCTATCCCTATTATTTTGTCATCCACAGGGCATACAATTTCCACACATCTAACTAAACATATATTCAACATATGAATAACATAATTCATAATTTAAACAAATAACTACACAACATCACTATGGGAACATATCCATTCCCATTAGTCATATACGCAGAGTCATACACTCTTTATATCTCATAGCATGGTACCAAGAAACCAGGGGAAAATCAATATCCCCTTGATCATGCAAACCATATATATATGTACATACTAATAGAAAAGAAAATCAATATACAATAGGATATAATATCAGCCATGCCTAGTAGAAACAAATAGGATAATCATTATCCCCATCCATACAACCAATAAAAAGAAAACACCTACTTACCTCCTGTGAAGCAATACTATTTACAAAGTTCCAATTCCAGTACTTGGCTTCAAGCCAACATCTCTAATGGCTTATATATGCATCATGCATCTTATGCTAGTACTCCTATATCTACAGTCATCACATGTGTACAATTCTCAATGTCATATACCAGGTGAACCCACCTAATCATGTCATTAGAATGTTTTATGCTTTCTTAACCATTACATCATTACATGGCTTAAACACTTGCTAGATATCACTTTCAACTTTTGCAAATGTATGGAATTTCACATGTAGGCCCTTAACTAATTCCTCTCCATTGTAATGCACCAATTCAAGGTAATTAATGACTATTTATAAGCATAAGGGCTACCCATTTTGGAACACAAGTTCAATGAAATTTTTACTCCAAGTTGCATGCACACAAGGGTATATTGCTGCCCATTTTTGCAATAACTATTAACCCTTCATTGAAGCATCTCATTACCCTGTTTTGCAGCCCATTTAATAAGCATCTAGGGGCTGTAATCAGGGATTAAATTTTGTTTTACATTCTCATTGAATCAATGCATCAAACACCTCATATACATGATTCAAATCATGGAATTTCAATAATTTACATCCTTGCATCATGTAGTTTTTTTTAACCCAATTAATTTTTGATAACAACCCCAATCATCTAAGCATTA
The DNA here is from genome assembly GCA_036873735.1 of Pouteria campechiana. NCBI lineage: Eukaryota > Viridiplantae > Streptophyta > Magnoliopsida > Ericales > Sapotaceae > Pouteria > Pouteria campechiana. Next base: position 6,278 of record JAYJMB010020259.1, read on the forward strand.
TTTACATAACTTATTAGCCCAAAATTTTCACACAAGGGGCTGCCCATGTCCTAATGCTTCTCATCCATAGACAAATGATCAAACACAACATATGCACCATGTTTTATTAAATTTTAGCAAGGCTATAATTGTTGGTTCAAATTCTCTTTACAATCTATCATTAAAAAATTAAAATTAACACGTTTAATAAGTAAATCACGTCACATATCATGCACCCATCAAACAACCCCCATTTACCCATGCTTTTGCCCAACTTAAGACTACATCTTGCTGTACACGAAAATGGATAGCAATATGCTTGAATTTCCAAAACTAGTTCGTGTATTTAGCTGCAATTAACGAAATTAAACCTTTTTCCCCTTAAAAATTCTAGCAATTTCACATCCCAAATGGACCCCATAACTAGCCATGAGTTGTATATTGAGAATAATAAACAAAGCATGAAAGAAACAGGTAGGAAAACACTACTCATAATATTTTGCATAAATTTGCCCCTAAAACATGCAGATTCCAAGTACAACTTGCCAAGCCATGGATGACGCCCTCTTGCAACTTAGACTCACTATTTCAAGCATTAAAAAAGGGGGAAAATTGTAACATATGGACGTGGGTAGAAAAGAGAGGAACGTTGGGAAACTCTAACTCCAAAGGGAAATGTTTTGGGGATTGTTTTTGGGTGGGAACCATCTACCCTACATGGGCGTGGAGGAAGAATGGAAAAAGGGATGTGTGGAGCTTGAAAAAAGAGGAGATGGAGCATTATACAAAGGCTCCTTTTAGGTGCTCCATTAGTATATGCAATAACTTTGCAAGTGTACATCAATTTCCGATTATAATTCTTGCATAAAACTAAAATTAGCATGCCATTAAATCTCCCAAACATGTAGACACTAATTACATAAATAATTTTTGTCAATTGAATATAAATATTATCAATTAAATCAAGTTTATCATGCCTTAATCAAATTATGAGTCATTACTCATCCACTTGATAATTAACCCTCAATTATTACCTAAAATCAATAAATCACTTGTAAATTCTACATTATACACATATCTTTATCTCAATGGGTCTTTCATGTAATTTCTCAAAAATTATTTTTCATGATTAATATGCAATTTTTCGAATTTATCAATTTAATCCCATCCTTAATTTTCCATCAGGAACAATTTTGGTGTGATGGGCATAACTTTCTCATACGAACATTGAATAATATAATTCTTGATTCATTGAAAATATAATTTTAAGGGACACAAATTTAATGTTAACTAAGTTTTCCAAACAATCCCCCATATATGTTAAAAATTTAAATAAAGTGATAATTTTTGATATTTTTAGTATTTTTCACCCATGTGGAGCAATTTTGGTTTATTATATTGGATCTCATAGGATGGCTATACCCAAGAGCAGAGGGGTGAATTGAGTATATAAAAATTCATTGCTTAACCCCTGTTAGACCATTTTTCTCTTTTCATACTTGTGTGTGGTGTGATGTAAAGTAAATGATAAAACTATAAAGTGCATGAAGGATAAAGCAAGTAAACAAACACACACACAGATAACATAATTTTTATAGTGGTTCGGAAACCTCGTCCCTACATCCACTCTTTTAAGAGCACACACTCATTGTACCCTGGGTTCTACTATATCTCATATAATGGAAACATAATAGTGCTCCCAGCACTCTTCTAGTTTCCAACTCTAGGGGGCATAAACACAGTTCTACTAATGCACTTCTAGATTCCAGCTTTAGAAAGCATAAACATAGTACTTCCAGCACTCTTCTAGTTTTTACAAGCTCACTAGGAAACTCACTGGTTTTGAAGGTCACCAATAAACTTGATGGTTTTCTAGAGATCACCACCAACTCTCTGGTTTCTAGATTAACCAGAAAACTAGTACACTTTACAAAGTGTTACAATGAAGCACAGGGGAAGATGAAATCTTTTATAGCTCTAGTAATACAAAAGGATCTTCCCATAATGTAAGGACAATAGCCATTAAGAATATTAAAGTTTAAGCCCCAAGGATAGATAACTGAAGGTTTAAGCTCCTGGCCATGGGTGGAACAATTTGCATAAGATTAAGCAAATTTGAAAAGTATTTCTTCACTACCTTGAATTATCCCACCTCTTCTCCTTAAATAGCTCTTTGAAAGCCTGACCGTTGGAGGAAGATGATCTTTATTGAATGCAAAGACAAAAATAGATGAGTAGAAAATAAATATAGAAGACTGTTATGATAGTTTCCCATTTGAAAACGTTGTCTTCTAATTAATTCCCATATGCTTAGAGCCGTTCTGTAGCACCGATCTTAACATAGAAGAAGGTGAATATATGGTTTAGGCAATTGACGAATGAGGAGATGTTGTAGCTCTGACTTGATTCACGATTTTAGAAAGAAGACAATAAATTTTGATAAATTTAGCTGCTCCACTTTAACTGATGCTTTATTGCATTTATCTAAAGTTAACATCAGACAAAGTGTCTTTCCAGTTGGACAGACTCTCTTTGTCTCCTACTTTGTTTATAGTTGATTTTAGACGATGTTGGGCTTCTTCATTTTTAGACAAATGTGTTTTGCTCTCTAAATTTCTTCTTCTATCTATTGTTTTTTCATTGTCTCTTCTGATAGTATGAGATTTTGAATAGAGTATTCAAATTGACATCTTTAATCATATTTCAAAATCTCTATAACTAAAACTTTCTAAAATGTGGCAGATGGTTAGAGCAAATATATGCAGTCTTGCACTTGAAAAATTAAATGATTTCTTGATATTTGATTCTTATTTAGCACTTAGAACCTTCACATATTTCATTATCCTTCAATGGATTGTTTATTTTTACAATCCAAAAAGGTTGTGAACTACTTGGAAGAATATTATTACAAGATACAGCTGCTGCAGAGTGTTGAATTTTTGATATTTGAAAACAATGAATTTTCACAATAGTAAGTTACTGTAGCAGATTGCTGTAGCATCGCACCGCTTTGTATGTTACTTTGTCTGCTGATTGCCTGAAGCTTTGTCTGTTGTACTATAGTAGGTTACTATAGCAATTTGTCTATTGACTTCATCTACTAATTAGTTGAAGCTTTGTCTATAGGTTACTGTAGCAGTTTACTATGGTAATTCATCAATTACTTTGTCTGCTAATTCGAGCTTCATCTTCCACTTCATTTGTTACTTCATCTGTTAATTCGTCTGAAGCTTTACTTCATCTTACACTTCATCTTTCACTTTAGACAGTCCACTTAGTCTTCTACTATAGAAATTCCACTTCATTTGTCACTGTAATAATCCCACTTCGTCCGCCACTATAGTAGCACTATAGTATTTTACTGTAGCAAATTATTGTAGCACACCTGCACTTGGAAATTTTTACACTTTTGCCACATTATTAACTTGACATTTTTCATTATAAGTCAAAATACATTTATCCACATAGAATATACATAAGTACAGTTTCTTTTTCATCTGAAGAATATCCTTTATGAAGTACACTTATCAATATATGTTTATCCCCACATGATTTTCATAACTTGTAGAACATGGATAAATTACATATTGTATTTTTCAATGAAAGCTTAAAGTGATAATTTCATAAAGCACATGATATATCTATGATTAAACATATAATAAACAAGGTTAATGCACTATGGATCATAATAAATTTATCATTCTCTAAAATAATTTATGTAATATGTTTGCATTCAAAATATTGTAATAATGATTATTCATGCCAAGCATATTTGTCATCATTTCAGCTTCCTAGACTAAAATCATCATTAGTATAAATCAAGTCTTAAGACAAGTTTTATTGCCATCAAAATCATACAATAATTCCAACACATTGATCATAACTTCTGAATCCAATATCCAAATCTGATGATTCACTATGAGTTAGAAAGATAATTCAAGATAAGCAAATCTTATGTTGATCACATTTTCAAATTATTTCATTATCTAGGTCAATAATTGATCACAAATGAACCATTTTTAAAATTTAACATTTTCTTAATATACTCTTATGCTCCTTTGGTTTTTCTCCATTTCTCCTTTGTTTTTCTCATGCATTTTCTCATGCATTTTAACTTAATTTTCCACACAAAATATTATTAAAATATCATAAATTCCCTCATTAATTATAAATTAGTTCATATAATCATTGCACATAATTGGCATGACTTTACTACATTTCCATACACATCATGTACAATAAAAATTATTTCCTTTTTAAATAAATTCCACCACAATCATTCCACACTTACCTTATTTTAATGCTAAAGCGTTACACTAGCAAAATCACTTCGATCAACCAAACCCAATCAACCTAGTCCCACTCTTCCTAAGCTTCTCATGGGTAATGGAGAGAGCTAAGCCACTTGCTGAGTCATCCAAGCATGATTCATTGAGTTAAACCCTATCAACCTGGTCGTACTTTTCTTAAGCTTCTCATGAGAAAATTAGAGAGATGAGCCACTCGTTGAGTCATCCAAGCATGATTCACTAAGTCAAAACTCAGTCATCCTGGTCCCACTCTTCCTAAGCTTCTCATGGGTAATTGAGAGAGCTAAGCTTCTCATTGAATCATCCAAGTGTGATTAACTGAGTTAAATCCAGTCTACCTAGTCCCACTCTTCCTAAGCTTCTCATGGGTAATTGAGAGAGTTAAGCCTCACTGAGTCATCACTCATGGAGTTAAAACATTTAGCATACGTGGTACCATTCTTCCTAGGCTTTTCTCAGGAATATGAGATAACCAAATTACCACATCGATTCCTGTTGTGTCTTAGCCAAAGTTACTTATCCTTCCTAGGCTTCCTATGGTTATAAGGAGAGCTGAGCAACCCCAATCACATATTTTCTTTTTAGTCTCTTTTAGGTCTAAATACGAAAGAGGTCACTTAGTCCTGATTCCTTCTGGGATAAACCAATTGGATCAAAATACTAATTCTTTAGGTTGACCTAGAGTCTAGTAACTCAGTCTAGAGTCATGTCATCCTCTCCGCCCATTGGCTTGAGGAGATCTACTAAATTTCAAGCCATCATAATGTACTCGGTGACCCCAAAGAAAGCACTCATTTAATCAAAAGAAAGTGTGTTTTATTTTTGATCTCTTAATGCATTGCACTTTTATGATAGCCAACTACTAGGTGAGGTGGCCTTGCCACATACAAAGGAGATAAGGGCACATTAAATGATAGCAAGAGATGAGTCTTGCATAAAAAATAAAAATTAAAAAATAAAACCAAACGGAGACGAAAATAAGGGGTAAAGGTTGTCGGAATGAGGGGAAGAAAGAAAAAAAGAAGAGAAAAATGGGGGAAGAAGGAAGAACAATCGAGAAGAGAAGAAAAACAAATAAACCCACCTCTTCCCTTTAAAAAAAATAAAATAAAATTAAGCTTTAAAGAAAAATTCTCCGTTTGCGATTGAGCCATGATCAAATGTAAGACTTGGTGGAAACAAAGAAAAAGTAGTTTTCTATTCCCTTTGTAAATTTCAAAAATGCTTTGTTCATGATAAATGGGCCATCTACAGTCTTGATGAGGAACTATCCAGAAACTGATAGTCTGGGGAGTTGGGAAAGATGAAATCAGATCTCACAATTGGATGGTCAATGGGCTTGAAATTTAGGTAATATGTAGTAAATTTAGTTTTTTTTTCTAATGAATGGTTTATATGCCAAAAATCAAGGTATAAATATACATTTATGGGGCAATAATATGCTACAACATCTTGAAAAATAGAGGCAAAAATAAATGACAAAATTGAGGTAATAAATGTCCTAGATTAATAGATCTAATGGGCTGTTTCACTTGAAATTTTTATAAAATCATCCCCACATTATTTTCCAAAGACTCAATGGTTCACATGTGGAAAAACAAGTGGGATGGGCCTCTAAAAAAGTTGTGACCCAAATTAGAGTATGTTTTTAAGATGCTGAAAATTTTCAAAAACCCCTTCATTAATGGATCCTAAGGTTGTTTAGCATAGTAAATAAATTTTAATATTTTAATGAACTAGGGAATGAATATTAGAGTGGAAGAAGATGAAATTTAGACCCTGGATTATCCCATTTTGATTTTAGAGTGTATATATTTGGGAACAAGGAAAATGGGTGAATAGGTGAAATGAGCGCATCATATGATTGGAGCTAAATGTGCATTATTATATGAAAGTAGGAGGCAAGAAGGATGGTGAGTGCTAAAGTAAAAGGGTAAAATATAAAGACATAAAGAGTTCCAAGCCTCTTATAATGAAGCAAGCACTTATAGGTTTTCATGTTAAATTCAACCCATTACATTTTCATTGTTAACTTTATATAATGATTTATTCTTTGTGTTGATTATATGACATGACAAATGATTTACAAATCCTATAAAGCATGATAATGCATAAGGCATCACATGACATGAAAATGCATGAGAGTATGAAAGAGCACAAACTCTGGCCATTGACGGGTTCAGGCGCAAGGCTTGACTTGGCTTGGCACAGGCTATTGAAGGTTTTAGACGAATGGGTTGTCTCAGCTTTATAAAATGAGGCTGTGGCCATGTTGTTGTAGGGTAAATCTCAGAACCATGCATGATGTATGCATGCATATGAGAATGAGCATGGACATGACAAATGATATTAAATGATTGATTTACATGAGTGTTTTGTATTTATAATGATTAAAATTCTTCAAGATGACTTGAAAATGATTCAAAAAGTAAACATGCTTACTTATTGAGCCCTAGATCATGATTTATTTTAAATAAAATCAGCCTCCGGAGAAGGAAAAAGCCAAATTCTAGCTAGAACTGAAAAAGCTACCGAAGAAAATGAGCCGAGGATTCCCAATTTTTGTAATGTAGAACATGTAGATTTCAATACATTTTGCAACAACGTAAATATGAATTGTGTGTTATACACTTATAGTGGATGAACTAGTTATGTATACAGGCTTTGGTTGTGATGTAAAGAGATATGATCTTATGAAGAAGCTTTGAGACTAACTTCTAGAGATCTTGGGTGGTCATAAATGGTTTGACCTTACGAATCTTCACTTGTTTCAAGTGTTAACTTGGTAATGTGATCCCTAACTAAGATAGGAAAGTTGGGGTATCACAGAGTGGTATCAGAGCAATAAAATTAGTTTAAGAAACAAATAGAACCATAGAAATAAGACTAAAACAATAGGGTAGAAACTCAAGGTAGCTAAGTCAATGAATTAGCTGAGCTGTTGTGTTTTAATAGTAGCACGTAGATATGCATTCCCCCTTTATTTTAGGGTATAAGAGATTGTTTGGGAGAAAGGAGAATCCTCAAAGGGACAGGACCTAGCAATCTGAGAAAAAAAGGAAGAATGATGATGACACTTGATGATTATTTTCATGTAGAAAATGGTCTCTGCCAGAGGGAGGAGAAAGTCCACCAAAGGCAAGGGCAAGCAAGTAGAAATGGATGATACAAATATTCATTATGAAAGAGGAAAATCTTTTCATCGGAGAGGACCAACTATACAAAGAGTTAAGGTCATCGAAGATATGGTACAAGCCAATCAAGGGGCAAAGATAAGTCAAGAAAGAAGGAGAAGGACAGGAGATCCCCAATTGACTTAGCTTCTAAACTAATTCACCAAAAGAATACAAGCCATGGAAAAAATATTAATAGCTCAAATAAAAGCTAGGTAAGAACAGGGACAAATAAAAAGGCAAGAAGGAGAATCGATAGAAAGGCAAGAAGGAAGACAGAGAGAAAGGCCTAATCCGAGAATGCAACATCTAGAAATTTGAGCAGAAGTTGCTGAAGAAAGAAGGGTGGATGGAGGAGATAGAGTTGTGATGAATGAGTTTTTAGGAACACATCCCCCAGCTTTTGAAGGGAGTTCAAATCAAACAGCTGCTGAGGCTTGGATTAGAGCCCTATAAAAGAAATTTCAGTTTCTTGGTTGCATTAACCAAAAAAAGGTTAGTTGTGCAACCTATATGCTCTAAGGTGAAGCTGATTTATGGTGGGAATCAACAAGGGTTATTCTTTAAGCTTGGAGGTAGCCTACTTGGGAGGAGTTCTTAGAAAAATTTAATGAAGACTATTTCCCTCAAAACATAAGGGGAAAGAAAATTTCAAAATTTGAAAATTTATAGCAAGGGAAACAATTAGTGGCCGAATATACAGTTAAGTTCATAACCTTGGTGAGGTTTGTTCCTTGGGTAATCACTAACCCTGCCAATAAAGTGAGAAGGTTCCAAGATGGTTTGTGCCCCTACATCTGAGAAAGATTATCAATTTTAAAAATTGAGAATTTTGCTGAACTTGTGGAAAGAGCACAAATTGTTGAAGTTGAATAATAGAAAACATAAGTTTATAGATAGAGTAAGAAACTTGTCCCTCCCTTACAAAGAGATGAGTGAGAATATTATAAAATGTTTAAAATTCAACCCAAGGAGACAAGGGAAGCAATACACATCCACTCTGCCAAACATGTAAGAAAAGACATGTAGGCAAATGTTTAGTAGGCATTGGAAATTGTTATAAGTGTGGCCAATCAGGTCACCTTGCAAAGGCCTACCTTGAAATTCCTCTAGCAGGACTAAAATGTTACAATTGTGGTTAGCTAGGCCATCGAGCTACTCAATGTCCCCACCCATTAGGTATCAGCAACACTAGTAGTAGAGGCAAATCAACTCAAAGTCAAGGTCCATTTCGGCCTCAATAGCAATGACAACAATAACAGCAACGACCATAGTCGCGACTCCAACAATCACCAAGGGTGGAACAACAAGGCCAAAATCAGGCTTGTGTATTTGCTATCACTAAACAAGAGACATAACATGTTGGTCCCATGTAAATGGGTAACTCAAGAGGGGAAGGGTGAATTGAGCATATAAAAATCATGGCTAAATAAAACTTAATGAGCTAAGATGTAGTAATGTAGTACATATATAATTTCTATATCAACGTGACTGGTTCACTTCCAAATTTGACTTCTCTTAGCCATTCTTGTTTTAGACAGGTTATCATGTGTGCATGATAATGTGAGTGATGATGTTATGCTTAATGAAGAACAAAATAGGTGAACAAACACACACACAAATAATGCAAATTTTATTATAGTTCGGGAACTCCGTCTCTACATCCACTCTTCCAAGGGCATCAACTCATTGTGCCTTAGGTTTCACTATATCACTAGGTATCATCGTTGAAAGTCAAAGACACAGATATTTCTAAAATTGCCTTTCGAACTAGATATGGACATTATGAATTTTTAGTAATGCCATTCGGGTTGATCATTGCCCCTGCAACATTTATGGATCTAATGAATCAAGTTTTCAGAGAATATTTGGACCAATTTATGATTGTGTTTATTGATGATATTTTAATATATTCAAGGAATGCTGAAGAACATTCAAATCATTTAAGAATTGTGTTACAAACCTTAAGGGAAAAGAAGTTGTTTGCTAAACTGAAGAAATGCAAATTTTGGTTAGATCGTATTACTTTCTTGAGACGTTGTATCATTGGATGGAATTTTAGTTGACCCTCAGAAAATAGAAGCTATTATTAATTAGCCACAACCAACTAATGTGATGGAAATTCATAGCTTCTTAGGTCTGGCCAGGTATTATAGAAGATTTGTACAAGGATTCTCACAAATCTCTTCATCCCTCACCAAGTTGATTCGAAAAGGAGTGAAATATGAATTCTATTAAATATGAAGCTAGTTTCCAAGAATTGAAGTGCCGGTTAATTGAGGCTTCAATATTAACTCTCCCAGATGGTAGCAGTGATTTTGTGATATATAGTGATGCTTGACATAAGGGTCTTGGGTGTGTGCTAATGCAGAATGGGAAGGTGATTGCCTATGCTTCGAGACAATTGAAGCCTTATGAAAAAAATTATCTGAAGCATGATTTGGAATTAGCTGTAGTGATCTTTGCTCTAAAAATTTGGCATCATTATTTGTATGGAGAAAAATATGAAATTTATACTGATCATAAAAGTCTTAAGTATATTTTCACTTAGAAAGAATTGAATATATGGCAAAGAAGATGGTTAGAACTACTAAAAGACTATGATGTCACCATCAATTATCATCCTGGGAAAGCTAATGTTGTAGTAGATGCTCTAAGTAGAAAATCCAATATTGCAGTTCTAATCACTAAACAACAACACCTTCATGAGGATATAGAAGGATTGAAACTTGCAGTGGGTGTAAAAGAAGTGCTGGAAAATATGGGTTAATGGTAGCTACAATCTTCTTTACTTGAACAAATTAAAGAAGCCCAACAAATAGATGCATTTATATAGAAAGTTTCAAAAGGAGTTAGTAGAGAAAGAAAAGAGAGATTTTTCAAATAATGATACTGGAATGATGAAATTCAAAGGTAGGGTATGTGTACCTAATGATGAGAACATAAGAAAACAAATCCTAGAAGAGGCTCATTACTCACCATATGTCATGCATCCTGGGAGTACAAAAATGTTTTAGGACTTGAAAAGGAATTTTTTGTGGAATGGGTTAAAAAGAGAGGTGGTTCAAGTTCTAGCTAAATGTTTAACTTGCCAACAAGTAAAGGCAGAGCATCAGCAGTCAGCTGGACCTTTACAACAAATTGAAATTCCTAAGTGAAAATGGGATGAAATAACTATGGTCTTTATAGAAGGCTTAACTTGTACTCAATCAAGGTATAACTCAATATGGTTAATATTTGACCGGTTATCAAAGGTGGCACATTTTCTTCCAGTTAAGTCCAATTATTTAGCAAGCAGGTTGGCAGAATTATACTATGATGAAATTGTTAAGCTTTATGGTGTTCCCAAATCGATTATATCAGATAGAGATTCAAAATTTACCTCTCAATTTTGGCAGAGTTTCCATCAATCTTTAGGAATAAGGTTAAATCTTAGTTCAACATATCATCTGTAGATTGATGGGTAGACTAAACGAGTCAATCAGATTGTAGAAGGTATGTTGCGAATGTATGTTCTCGATTTCAAGGGATCATGGGACAGATACCTACCATTGATAGAATATGCATATAATAATAGTTATTAAGCAAGCATTCAAATGGTTCCTTACGAAGCATGGTATAGCAGACGATGTAGAACACCTCTCAATTGGGATGAAGTTGCACAAAGAAGGTTAATTGGGCCTGATATAGTGCAACACATGGCAGATAAAGTAAAACTCATTAAAGAGCGAATGCTAACTACTCATAGCAGACAGAAAAGCTATGCTAATTAGACACGTCAAGAATTAGAGTTTGATATTGGTGACAAGGTTTTCCTAAAGGTCTCCCCTATGAAAGGTATCATGTGATTTGGAACAAAGGGTAAGTTAAGACCAAGATACATTGGACCTTATGAGATCTTAGAAATAATTGGAAAGGTTGTTTACAAAGTTGCTTTGCCTCCTTCATTAGCTGTAGTACATAACATATTTCATGTTTCTATGTTGAGAAAATATATTCTTAACCCATCACATGTACTTGCAGAGGCATTACCGATTTAGGACAATTTGTCATATGAAGAGTTCCTAATTTGAATTTTTGATTATAAGGAACAATAATTTGGAAATTGAATAATCAAATATGTTAAAGTTCAATGGAATCATCATTCAGAATAGAAAGCAACCTGGAAACTACAGGAAGAAATGGAAAACAAGTATCCTCAGTTATTTAATACAAACACTAAGTTTCGAGGACGAGACTTATTTTAAGGGGGGAGAATGTGATAGCCAACTACTAGGTGAGGTGGCAAGAGAGCTTCTAGAGGTGGTGAGGTGGCCTTGTCATGTACAACGGAGATAAGGGCATATTAAATGATAGCAAGAGATGAGTCTTGTATTAAAAGAAAAACAAAAAAACCAAACAAAATAGAGACGGAAGCAAGGGGGAAAGGTTGTTGGAATGAGGGGAGGAAAGAAAAGTAGAAGAGAAAAAAGGGGGAAGAAGGAAGAACGATCAAGAAGAGAAGAAACAGGTAAACCCACCTCTTCCCTTTTAAAAAAATAAAATAAAATAAAATTGAGCTTTAAAGAAAAATTCTTCATTTGCAATTAAGCCATGATCAAATGTAAGACTTTGTGGAAACAAAGAAAAAAGTAGTTTTTTATTCCCTCTATAAATTTCAAAATGATCTGATCATGATAAATGGGCCATCTATGGTCTTGATGAGGAACTATCCAGAAATGGACAATCTGGCTAGCTAGAAAGATGGAATTAGATCTCACAATTGGACGATCAGATGGGCTTGAAATTTATCTCATATGTAGTAAATTTAGTTTTCTTCTAATGTACAGTTTATATGCCAAAAATCAAGGTATAAATATACATTTATGGGGCTGTAGTACTCTAACGCATCTTGAAAAACATAGGCAAAAATAAATGACAAAATTAAGGTAATAAATGGCCCAGATCAAGAGATCTAATGGGCTATTTCACTTGAACTTTTTATGGAATTCTCCCCACATTATTTTCCAGAGAGTCAACAATTCACATGTGGAAAAACAAGTGGGATGGGCCACTGAAAAATTTGCGACCCAAATCAGAGTATGATTTTAAGATGCTGAAAATTAAAAAAAAACCCCATCACTAATGGATCCAAAGGCTGTTTTAGCATACTAAGATAAATTTTAATAATTCAATGAACTAGGGAATGAATATTAGAGTGGAAGAAGATGAAATTTAGACTTGGATTATCCCATTTTGATTTTAGAGTATCCCATAGATAATTCTGTTTCATCTAAAGAAGCACACTTATCCCATATGTTTAATATGTTAAGCACACTTATTAACCTTAGAGTGTTTAATATCCTTTATGAAGCACACTTATTAACATATGTTTATCCCCACATGATTTTCACAAGTTGTAGAACATGGATAAATCATATATTGTATTTTTCAATGAAAACTTAAAGTGATAGTTTCATAAAGCATATGATATATCTATGATTCAACATATAATAAACAAGGTTGATGCATTATGGATCATAATGAATTCTTCATTCTAAAAAAATCTATGTAAAATGCTTGCATTTAAAAAATTACAATAATGATTATTCATGCATTTCAGCTTCCTAGACTAAAATCATCATTAGCATAGATCAAGTCTTAAGATAAGTTTTGTTGTCATCGAAATCATACAACAATTCCAACACATTGATCATAACTTCCAAATCCAATATCCAAATCAGATGATTCTTAATGAGTTAGAAAGATAATTTCAAGATATTAAAATCTTATGTTGATCACATTTTCAAATTATTTCATTATCTAGGTCAATAATTGATCACAAATGAACTCTTTTTCAAATTTATCATTTTCTTAATATACTCTTGTGCTCCTTTGGTTTTTCTCCATTTCTCCTTTATTTTTCTCATTCATTTTAACTTAATTTTCCTCACTAAATATCATTAAATATATCATAAATTCCCTTAATAATCATAAATTAGTTCATATAATCATTGCACACAATTGGCATGACTTTACTAAATTTCTATACATATCATGTACAATGAAAATTACTTCCATTTCAAATAAATTCTACCAAAATCATTCCACACTTACCTGATTTTAATGCTAGGGCATTACACTAGCAAAACCACTTCAATCAACCAAACCTAGTCAACCTAGTCCTACTCTTCTTAAGCTTCTCATGGGTAATGAAGAGAGCTAAGCCACTTGCTAAGTCATCCAAGCGTGATTCACTAATTTAAAATCTCACCAACCTGGTCCTGCTTTTCCTAGGCTTCTCACAAGAAAATTAGAGAGATGAGCCACTCACTGAGTCATCCAAGTGTAATTCACTAAGTACCTAGTCACCCTGGACACACTCTTCCTAAGCTTTTCACGGGTAATTAAGAGAGCTAACTAATTACTGAATTATCCAAGCATGATTAACTAAGTTAAACCCAGTCTACCTGGTCTCACTTTTCCTAAGCTTCTCATGAATAAGTGGGAGAGTTGAGCCCTCATTGATTCATCACTCATAGTTAAAACCTCCATCATACTTGGTCCCGTTCTTCCTAGGCTTTTCTCAGGAATATGGGATAGCCGAGTTACCACATCTATTCTTGTTGTGACTTAGCCAAAGTCACCTATCCTTCCTAGGCTTCCTATGATTACAAGAAGATCTGAGCAACACCAATCATCTATTTTCTTATTAGTCTCTTTTAGGTTTAAATACAAAAGAGGTCACCTGGTCTTGATTCCTTTTGGGATAAACCAATTGGATCAAAATACCCATTCTTTAAGTTGATTCAGAGTTAAGTAACTCAGTTTAAAGTTGTGTCATCCTCTCCTCCTATTGGCTTGAGGCAATCTATCAAATTTTAAGCCATCATAATGTGCTCGACTACCCTAAAGAAAGCACTCTTTTAATCAAAAGAAAGTGTGTTTTATTTTTGGTCTCTTAATGCATTGCACCTTTGTGATAGCAAACTACTAGGTGAGGTGGCAAGAGAACTTCTAAAGGCAGTGAGGTGGCCTTGCCACATACAAAGGAGATAAGGGCACAATAAATGATAGCAAGAGATGAGTCTTGCATAAAAAAAAATAAAACAAAATGGAGACGAAAGCAAGGGGGAAAGTTTGTTGGAACGAGGGCAGGAAAGAAAAGTAGAAGAGCAAAAAGGGGGAAGAAGGAAGAACAATCAAGAAGTGAAGAAACAAGTAAACCCACCTCTTCCCTTTCAAAAAAATAAAATAATAAAAAAAAAATCTCCATTTGCAACTGAGCCATGATCAAATGCAAGACTTGGTAGAAACAAAGAAAAAGTATTTTTCTATTCCCTCTATAAATTTCAAAATGATCTAATCATGATAAATGGGCCATCTTTGGTCTTGATAGGAACTATTCAAGAAATTGACAGTCTGGCAAGTTGGGAAAGATGGAATCATATCTCATAATTGGATGGTCAGATGGGCTTGAAATTTAGCTAATATATAGTAAATTTAGTTTTATTTCTAATGTATGCTTTATATGCCAAAAATCAAGGTATAAATATACATTTATGAGGCACTAGTAAGCTACCGCATCCTAAAAAATAGAGGCAAAAATAAATGACAAAATTAAGGTAATAAATGGCCTAGATCAATAGATTTAATCAGCTATTTCACTTGAAATTTTTATGGAATTCTCCCCATATTATTTTCCAGAGACTCAATGGTTCACATGCGGAAAAACAAGCGGGATGGGCCTCTAAAACATTTGTGACCCAAATCAAAGTATGATTTTAAGATGCTAAAAATTTATAAAAACCCCTTCACTAATGGATCCTAAGGCTGTTTAGCATAGTAAGATAAATTTTAATATTTTAATGAACTAGGGAATGAATATTAGAGTGGAAGAAGATGAAATTTAGACCCTGGATTATCCCATTTCGATTTTAGAGTATCTATATTGGGAACAAGGAAAATGGGTGAATAGGTGAAATAAGCGCATCATATGATTCGAGCTAAATGTGCATTATTCTATGAAACTAGGAGGCAAGAAGAATGGTGAGTGCTAAAGTAAAAGGGTCAAAAGAAAAGATATCTAGAGTTCCAAGCCTCTTACAATGTAAGCAAGCACTTATATGTTGTCATGTTAATTTCAACCCATTTACATTTTCATTGTTAACTTTAGTATAATGTTTTATGCTTTGAGTTGATTATATATGATATGTCAAATGATTGAAAAATCCTATAAAGCATGATAATGCATAAGGCATCACATGACATGAAAATGCATGAGTGTACGAAAGAGCACAGACTCAGGCCATTGACGGGTTCAGGTGCAAGGCTTGACTCGGCTTGGCATAGGCTATTGACAAGTGAAGACGAATGGGCTATCTTGGCTTAGTAAAATGAGGTTGTGGCCATGGTGTTGTAGGGTAAATCTTAGAACCAAGCATGATTTATGTGTGCATATGAGAATGAGCATGGACATGACACATGATATTAAATAATTGATTTACATGAGTGTTTTGTATTTATAATGATTGACATTCTTCAAGATGACTTGAAAATGATTCAAAAAGTAAACATGCTAGCTTATTGAGCCCTAGATCATTATTTGTTTTAAATAAAATCAGTCTCTGGGGAAGGAAAAAGCCAAATTCTAGCTAGAATTGCAGAAGCTACCAAAGAAAATGAGCCGAGTATTCCCAATTTTTATTTAGTGTAGAACATGTAGATTTCAATCCATTTCGCAACAATGTAAATGTGAAATGTGTGGTATAAACTTAGAGTGGATGAAATAGTTATGTATACATGCCCTGGTTGTGATGTAAAGAGGTATGATCTTGTGAATAAGCTTTGAGACTAACTTCTAGAGATCTTGGTTGGTCATAAATGGTTTGACCTTGCAAATCTTTACTTGTTTCAAGCGTTAGCTTGGTAATGTGATCCCCGATTGAGATAGGAAAGTTAGGGTATCACAACCTTTTCTTTTAATCAAGGGTTTTCTTCCATTGTGAAGATATAATGACCACTTGTCGTCTAGGATGTAAATATGCAATTTTTTGATGTACACACAATAGGTGTAGTTAATCAAGTAATCGATGAAAATGAAAATTATTGGATTCATTCACAACATAAATATTTATTCTATTTTTCTTTCTCATTGTTTCTCTTTATGTCTTGTTGCAAAAATGGTGGACCCAACATGAAACATCTCACCCTTAATCTTTACAGAAAAGTAATACCAATGCATCATAGAGATCCTATTTTCATGAAACTAACTAAGTTCTTCTTTTGCTCTTTGTAGGTCTTTAGTCAATTTTATGTTCAATCTCTCTCTTTTCTAAAGTTTGGTCTCAATGCAACATCCCTAGCATTCAGATTTCTGCTTAGCGGTGGCTTCACCATCAACTCTCCCCATAACTTTCATAGAAGTTTCCCTCACTCCATCACAGTGCCAATCGGTCAGACACCAGTTATTTACAAGAGGGAATTAGCTGCTTCAATTCCTCCCTCACCTAAGGTTGCTCCAACTGTGCCCAAGGTTGCTTCCCCTTTCTTAACTTCCGACAACAGCGAGGTTGAGAAGGAGAAGATGAAGAAGAACAAGAGGCAAAGGAGAAAGGCGGTTTCTCCTCTTACTCCTAAAATTGTTTGAGATGAACCTGTCTTCAACACCACTCTAGACTCCTTCAAGATTGGGAGTACTTGGGTCTCTACTTCCACAAAGGTAGAAGAAGTTCATAGCTCTCGACTTTCCAAGGGTAATGAAGGGGAGGCAAGCAAGAGCTCCCTTCAAGTCAAAGCCTACTAGCCCCTTTTGGAGGGATGCCTTGAGTGAGGTTCCCAAGGGTTGTGCTCAGCTTATCAGAGAAACTAGAAAAAGGTTAACAAGGAAGGAAAAGTCTAAGAGAAGGTCAACTCATAGGTTGACCATTCAAGAAAGGAAAGAAGGATGGAAGCTACCATCCAAAAAGCATACTGCATTAGGAAGAATGCCATCTCCTTCCCAAGAGAAACATTTAGGCAACAACATGTTTGTTGTCCTCACAAATTTCTCATGTTCTCAGAGAAGAGAGATCGATAGGACAAGTACCCTTTGGATGCCAAGGAAGGCATCGAAGTTAGACAATAAAGAAAAAAGGGTTGGCTCTAGTAGCCCTAAGAAAGGAAGCCAGAAGAAGAGGATGGTGCAACCTGTTAGTGTTTGCACCAATTCAATTAACAAAGACCTATTACCAACTTCAACAAGCCCACCTCACTTAAGGATGGTCACAAGGTTGATGGAGAGAATTATGGTGCCACCACCAATGTTTTATTCTCTCCGAGAGGACATCGGGAGAGAGGATCATGCTTCTACATCTCCTCGTGAATCGATACATAGCATCAGGCCGTCCTGATAGTCACGTCATATATGACTGAGGGTAATGCAACTACTATATCCCTGGAGAAGATAATTAGGCAAGTGGAGCAACTGGAGGCTAAACATCAGCATTTACGAGAGTTGTGGACACAGCAAAATGCCGACCAGACTTCCAACTCTAGCTAGCCTTCCAATGCTGGGCACCCTCTCAATGTTCAAAACATGCCAACTCCATCTATGGGAACGGTCATAGAGGTGCAATCGCTTGCCTTCAATCAACCAAGAGGAGACCCTCCAGTAGCAAAAGGATCACCCCTAGCTTCTCCAATTGCTTCACCTCGGTAACTGCCAAACATAAATGTTCGTGCAAAGCAATTTAGTGTGAACATTTAGTCACAATAGTTCAGTGTGAATGTGTATGCTCAACCCTACCAGATGAACTTGGATCCAATGGCCTAGTTTAATGAAATGATGAATGATTGAATGGTCCAAAGGCAAAAAAATATACCCTCTCAAGTGCCAAATATATATCGTTGGCTTTATTTACTGGAGATTGAGAACAAGTCATTCCCTCTGGGCTTCCAAATGATGGATTTCCATACATTTGATGGGATGGATGATCCTTAACACCATCTTACTCTCTTCAACCTTAAGATGGGAAATTACATTGTCTATCAAAATCTATGCTTAAGATTGTTTGGCCCCTCTCTCAAGTGAGCTACATTCTAGTTGTACTTGACACAACCAGCAAGATTAGTCAAGACTTGGAATGATATGCAAAATCTGTTCCTTACCAGCTTCTTTGTGACCAGAAAGGATGTCACATTGGTTGAGTTCTCTCTTATGAAGCAAAGAGAGGATGAATCGGTGGAAGAACTCATCTCTTGCTGGCAAAAAGAAGCTAGCAAATATGAGGCAAGCTTGAATGAAGAACAAAAGGTTTATTTATGTCAGAATGACAACAAGGTTGGTCTTGCCATTTTAGTGAATGATCAAGGCTAATAAGGCAAGTTGAAAGGAAAGCCTCCTCTCCCTCACTAAGAAGAGTAAAGTCAGTGATGACAAACAAAAGGAAAGCACTTTAGGACTAAAGAAAAAGGAAACAAAAAAAGTAAAATCAAACTCTTCTATCAATACCACCGAAGCCCAAAGTAGTGGTAATGATAGACAATAAAGGAAAAGAAAAATCTTGAAACTAAAATATTGATACTCTAATGAGAAACTAGTACTAGTTTTATTGGGGCTCATCCAATGAAGCAACATCAAGCTACCGGAACCCTTATTCCCTGCTGAGGTGGATAAAGTAAATCATCCCTTGTACTGTCATTACCATTGAGGCATCAATCACCTGATGGTTAAGTACAAAGTGGTAAGGAGAATTATCAACCATTGCATGAAAAATGAGGTCATTACACCCAAAAAGGATGCACAAGTGACATCCAACAATATATTTATGAAAGAAGTTCCCATTCTGATGGTGCTCAAATAAGAATTTGACCTCCATTTTCCTAAAACCTTTGACCAATAGGTGCAAAAGGAAGTTATGGTTGATGATGAAAGCTAAGATTTTGTCTATCAAAAAGGCATCCCAAAAGTCTCATTGACTAGACACAATGGACGAAACCATTAGAACAAACATGCAAAACAAAGGAAAAAGGTGGAGTGACTGAAAGACTTATTCCCATTCCCAAAAGAATACACCATTGGCCATCATGGTTCCAACTGTACATCATTAGGGATTACCTCCAACCAAGACTCAAATTCTTCTGTAAGAGAATGGTAGGGAAAAGAAAGAGAAAAACCCACCTTGATCAATAATGATTTAAATTATAATTCCTCACAAGTGTATGGACATATAGCAGTATAGTGTGTAATACAAGGGTCGATCCCATAGAGAATGGCCAAACTGATGTAATTAGTTTTAGTTACTGAACTATGCTATCTTTAAAAAGAATGTATTTATAACTAAATGAATATAGTGTAATGATTGATGGAATTATAGAAACTTAATGGAATGGTAAAAATCAATGACTAATAATAATGATGGGAGATTAACAAGATGTAAGGGTCTAGGGATCCGATTTCACCACTAAATGATACCTCTTTGCTGGTGGAATGTTGGATTCAATGCTTTACTTGGGTTCGTTCGTTCAAATGTATGATCATTACCGTCAGGTGTATGGGTTTAAATCAAGTGTTTTCACTCATTCCGTTTACCTATGGTGTATAGCATAATCGAGGTAAAAACCCATTAAGCTCAAGAATAATGAAATAAAATAAGATGGTTTAGCATATGGTGTCTACCTTAACCATACTTAGATAATCAATTTAACTCATAATATTGGTGATCAAGCAATAAAATGAATTAAATAATTGTAAACAACATAATAAATGATACGAGATCATATAGTCATTAATAACTAAAAATACACATAATAAAGAATGTCAAATAGGGTTACATCTTCACCCTAGAAAGAAGGATTTAGTTCATAATAGAAATCAAAACAACTCCCTTAGACGGGAATATCACAATGAAGAACATCCTCTCTTCTTCCTCTTGCTTACTTGCAATCTCCCACTTTCTCCTCAAGAAAAAAACCAATACTATGCCCCTCAGAACCCTCTCCAAAGCCCTTAGAACAAAAGTGGAAAGACGCCCTCAAAACTCCACTCTCTTTGCCTTAAAAAGTAGGAAACAAGGAAAGCAGAAAACATTACAAAATTTTTGGATGGTGCTAGCGCCATGGCCTCAAAATTCGCTAATTGCAACTTTGCCTTGGACGTGATCTGGTGTCGCAGCCCCACAATTTGTTGACACAAAAACTTGATTTTTGGCACACCTTAATCATCCTTGAGTTGCATTTCTTTTTATGCTTCATTTGGACTATTCTTTCTTTAATCAAAGCACCTACAAAAAGGGCACAAAATCAAATGAAAAACTCATAAATTCTCAAGGATAAACAATATAAGCAATCCGAGTAATATGCAATATAAGTGAATAAAATTCACTCATCAATCAAGGGTGCTTAGAGCTTTATAATTGGGGGCCATCACCATCACTCTCGTTAACTGTAGATGAAGTATGGGTGACACTTTGGGATAACTTACCAAACCTTGGATTTGGTGATTGTTCAAATTATAATTCCTCGCAAGTGTACAAACATATAGCAATATAGTGTTCAATGCAAGGGTCGATTCCACAGAGAATGACCAAACTGAATTAATTAGTTTTGGTTACTGAACTAAACTATCTTTAAAAAGGATGTATTTATAACTAAATGAATATGGTATAATATTTGATAGAATTGCAGAAACTTAATTAAATTGTAAAAATCAATGACTAATAATAATGTGGGGAGATTAACAAGATGCAAGGGTCTAGGTATCCAATTTCACTACTAAATGATACCCCTTTTGGTAGTGGAATGTTGGATTCAATGCTTCACTTGGGTTTATTCGTTCAAATGTATGATCACTACTTTTAGGTATGCAGGTTCAAATTAAGTGTTTTCACTCATTCTAATTACCTATGGTGTGTAGCATAATTGAGGTGAAAACCCATGAAGCTCAAGAAAATAATAAACTAAAATAAGATGGTTTAGCATATGGTGTCTACCTTAACCATCTATCCTTTTCATTTAAGGGAGCTCATGGTTTAGCATATGGTGTCTACCTTGACCATGCTTAGATAATAAATCTAACTTATAATATTAGTGATCAAGCAATAAAATGAATCAAATCATTGTAAATAACATAATGAAGGAACTAAGATCATATAGTCATTTATAGCCAACAACCCACATAAGAAAGAGTATAAAAAAGGTTACATCTTCACCCTAGAAAGAGTTATTTAGTTCACAATAAAAATCAACACAACTCCCTTAGACAGGATCATCACAATGAAAAACATCCTCTCTTCTTCCTCTTATTTACTTGCATACTCCCTTCTTTTCCACAAGAAACTTCAAAGATCTGCCCCTCAGAACTCTCAGAAAGAAACTTCAAATGAAAGTGGAAAAGATGGCTTGCAAAACCCTATCTCATTGCCTTAGAACCCCCCAATCGAGCTAGTAGAAATTTTGCTAAAAATAAGGAGCGACGCTGGCACCATGGTGCCATCTTGCTGGTTGTTAGGTGGTTATAACGGATCCTGGAGCCCGTGGTGCCATGTGGAGGCTAGCAGTGGGTTGAGTTTTTAGCTCATTTGCAGTTTTCTTCTTTTCCACTCTTTGAACTCCATCTTTTCCTTTCATTTTCTCTTCTTTTCCTATCTTCCAAACACCTAGAAAATTCAATAAATAAATATGAAATACATCTAAAAGTAACAAGGATTTACATATAACTAAGCTTGAACATCTATAACATAAATGAATGAAATTCACTTATCAAATACCCTCAACCTTACTCATTTGCTCGTCCTCGAGCAAACTAGAAACACAATAACTCACAAAAGACACAATGAACATTGAACTAAGTCATTAGTCAAAAACCTCAATAAAATAGGTATAGTTAAGAGCAAACTATCAAGACATCCTATATGTCTTTAATTTTCAGCCTGAGCCTTTCCCTTTCCACCTTAGATTCCATGTGCCTGTGCAAGAATTATAGTCATTTCAATCTACATCTTCACATACTTAAATTCATTCAAGCAACTAAGTAATACATATCTAATGCAACCTTAAGAATTCACAAATTAAACTAAAGAGACTACTTTAGATGAGCATTTGATTTTTTTCCTTTTTGTGGATTTTATTACTATCACATCCCTCTTTTTTTTGTGAATGTGATCCCCCCTAATCATTGGGTTATATTACTATCACACCCCCAAACTTATTTTCTACTCTATTCACAGAGATGTGATCCCCCCTATAAACAATGAGTTTTTACTCTTGTTTTTCTTTTATCTCATCTAATGCTTATCTCAACTATAGTTATAATGAATTCTAGAATTCAATTTGAACAATGCATACTTAGTCTCCTAAACTTATGCTAAGTATTCAAAGACTTCAAAAGAAATGGCTAAGTCAATGTGATCAATGTGTATAAGCAATCTATAGCAAATTAGATAAAGAATCAACTCAAGTATGCAGATAATAGAGATTTCTATCATTTTTAATTTAACTACTATCAAATATCACATGTATGTCATTGGTTTTGTATGATGGCCCTGATCAATGTTCAAAACACACAAATATAACAAAGTTAAATAAAGCAATTAACATAAAAATTTTAAACATAACACCTAAACTATTCAAACACTTAAAGATAACACATAAATTATCCAAACCCACACCACAAAAACTAGATAAACAAAACATACCATAAGCTAAGACAAACACATCCATAAGCAAAATACTAACACAAACATAACACAATCAAATAAAGCACTCAACATAAAGATTTAAACATAACACTTAAACTATCCAAATACTTAAACATAACACATAAATTATCCAAACACACACCACAAAAACTAGACAAACCAAACATACCATAAGCTAAGATGAACACATCCATAACCAAAATACTAACACCCCCAAACTTGAAAGCAACATTGTCCTCAATGTGGAATAAAATAATAGAAAACAAGGACTTCCCTAAAATGGATTGGATCATTCATTTGAGCTATCGCCTTCCTCCCAACCCTCAAATTTTTTTGCATAATCAGGAAATGTTGGTGGACTGGGGAAAACAATGGAGCTATCACCTTGTGATATGTTGCAACTTCGAAGCATGGAAGTTAGAGCATTGTTGTGGTCCACCATATATTTGAACTATTGCCACTGCTCCTCCATCATTTGCCACTGTCAAGATTTAATTCCTACTAGGCATAATTGGAGCTTAGCAAGAGTGGATTCTTTAGAAGAAGATTTCCTCATGGATCTTCGTTGGGAAGAACTTGGGGTTACAAATGAGGTACCCACTCTCACGCTTACACACAATGATTTTTCAAAAGTTTCCATAATGGCGTCATTGATTGCCGGCAGAGGTTGTTGGAGTTCCTCTTTAGTAATGGTAGAAACTCCAACCATCAGGCACAATTGGCAGATAAGTGAAGGATGTCACAGTCCCATTATGAGCCTCCTTATGATGACAAAAATGATGGAACACGTGATTACCCAACCCACATCGATGGATAGTCTTGTCTAAATTGCTTGGTTGAGAAGGGCTTGATCCCTTGTCACATCAAAAACATGATTTGATGGCAACAATTTAGCTAATATGAAGTAGTGCCAAGCCTTACTCATCGCCTCCAAGTGCCCCTCTTGGTAAACTAATTACCATGTCATTTTGGGTCTTCCACGTGCTACTAGACCTAGTAAGGCAAGAGATGACGACATTATAATCGGGTCCTTGCTCAATCCAAGCTTAGTACTCATCCTCTTTAATGTCTATAAGCTAATATAATTGGTTGATGGTAAATCAGTCAAAAGGCACCATCTTCCCATGCACAAATGCCTTTAACTCCCTCAGGTTAACTTTGTGTTATTCTTGGGCATTGGCATAGATTTCCCTAATCAATGACACCATTGTAGCGTTAGGCTAAGTTGTAAACCTCATCGAATTCTGGACTTGAATGAGATCGGCTATGTCACTATACGTCGTATCAAAGCCTCTTTCTCTGATTCCTTCTCAATCTATAAGAGAGTGTTTGTAGATATCTTCAGCTGGAGCATTGAAAAATGTGGGTTTAGGTGGTGCATCTAGCTCTCTTGTGTGCCTTCTCTTGAAGGGTCCAACAGAAGTGGACTTCTTTGGAGACATGGTGATAACACATGGAATGCAATATCAAACCACCTTGAGCAGCCAAAATGAGGAAAAATTCCCAAGGCTCCTCTTGGCCCGATCACACAATTCCACTTTTCTTAGAAATAGCAATAAGTACAAGTAGGAATTTGTGCATACACAGCACAAGAAAAGGTCCCTTCCTTCACTAAGGTAATTCCTCAAATAGTTAGCATGCACTTGGGATTTTCTCAAAGTTTGCCTTAATTGGACCTCATTTTCCACTTCAATACACAACCAATCTGCTCACATATACCCTTTGCACTCTTTGCCAAAGAGAAATCACACACACACACTAGCTTAAATATTTCGTCAAACACCTAATGTGCATAATGAGAAGAGGTCTCCCAAACACATGAACCCATCTCCATTTATTCGTAATCCACCACAAGAATGATGCAATCCACTAAGAATACAAATAGAAGAAGGTTTGAGATGCTAGAAGTGACTTACACTTGATTCCAAGAAGTTGCTCACGAATTCAGCCAACCCAACTTTGACAAAATAGTTGAGGAAGAGGATGAATGGAGGAGTTGTTGAGTTGAATCCAAGGAGGGTAATAGAAGAAAGAAGGGGTTGATGATGAAGCTTTGAGTTGAAGAGTGCAAAAATAGGGTCCAGGGTTGTGAGGAGAGGTTTCGGAGAGAAGGGGAAAGAGTGAGGTAAAAAACACATGAAGTGGGAATGGGAATGGGGAAAGAAAAGGGGGTGTTTGCGTGGCTTTAAGTGGGGAATGGCCGACGGTGTCAGGTTGCTGCCTTAGATATTTTGCAAAGGAGTTTCGGCACTGGCAGTGAGCAAATTGGGGCCGATAGTGCTAGATTGTTGGCTTCCATTATGTTTTCCCCATATTTCTAATGCACAAAAATGATTCCTTTCTTTGAACTTAATTTGTTATTCTCACCAATTCCCTCGTTCATGAGCTAAAACAACAATGTACTAAGTATAGCAAATAGAAACATTGCAATGTAATTTAACAACTTAAAAATCCAATCAAATTTATTTAAACTAATGTAAATAGCATACTTTATCAATACAAGAACATTACTACGTCTAAGAATTTGAAATAACTAAACAATAAAATAGCTTGGGATTTCTCCCAAGTAGTGCTTTATTTAACATCTAGGCAAGACAAACTCCCTTTTTCTACAAATTTTCAGATTCACACACTTCATTCAGCTACATTAGCATGTCATCTTGATTGTATCTCTTAACTCAATGACCATTAACTTTGAAGATGCTCCCATTTTTCAGATTCTTCAGTTCAACCGCTCCATGAGGAAACACCTATGTGATAAGGAATGGACCGACCCAACATGATTATAGTTTCCTCAAAACAAATGCAAATGTGTGTCATAAAGCAAAACTTCCATTCCAGGTTCAATGAGCTATTTACAAATAACTTTATTATAAAATTTCTTGGTTCGCTACTTGGAAATCTTGGCATTCTCATATGCTTCATTCCTCAGCTCCTCAAGTTTGTGAAGCTGAAGTTTCCTTTGCTCTCCTCCCTTTTCCATATCATAATTCAGATGTTTAATAGCCCAGCATGCCTTGTGCTCCAACTTGAAAGGCAAATGGCAGGCTTTTCCAAAAACAAGTTTGTATGGACTCACTCCGATCGAGGTCTTGAAAGCGGTCCTGTATGCCCATAAGCCATCATTCGGCTTCATTGCCCAGTTTTTCCTTGAAGTGTTTATGGTCCTTTCCAAAATTGTTTTTATCTATCTGTTGTTAACGTCTACTTGCCCCAACATTTGTGGATGGTAAGGTGTTGCAACCCTTTGAGTGATATTGTACTTTTTCATCAGAGCTACAAAAATATTATTACAGAAATGTGTTCCTTTATCACTAATGATTGCCCTTGGAGTGCCAAACCTGGAAAAGATCCTGTCTTTTAAAAATATTAGCACAACATTAGCACCATTAGTCTTAGTAGCCATAGCTTCAATCCACTTGGACACATATTCCACAACAAGCAAAATGTACAAGTTCTCATTGGATGGTGGGAATAGACCCATGAAATCAATACATCATACATCAAAAAGTTCAATGACAAGGTTACCTATAAGTGGCATCTCATCCCTCCTTCCAATGTTCCCTATTATCTAACATCTGTCACACATCGTACAAAAGGCTTAAGCATCCTTAAACATAGTTGACCAATGAAATCCAAATTGAAAGACTTTGAGAGCAGTTTTCCTCCCTCCAAAATTCCCTACATAATTAAACGTGTGGCAATGTGTAATTCCCCTCTTTCCGAGGCGTTACTTGGGTAGGAACAAGAGGATTCTTGGCTAGAGTCTCCCCTGAACTTACCCACTTACACCTGCAAAAACATTTACAAACACCCACATATGCCCAAAATTATAGTCGCACTGTAAAGGTAAAGTATATGGAAACCATTCTCACATCTAATTAAATAATGACATGCAACTTAAAACACTCCACACATTTAAATTTACATTATTTACACCATTAAGATATTAAATAAATCACACTTTATATACATTCCAAATATTTCAAAAAGATAGAAACTCTAATTTTCATGGTTTTTCCCTCTTCTGAGCTCCAACCCCTCATTGGGTTTCGTCTTCTAGCCTATCAACTAAAACATAGTAAAATACAGTGAGTTTGAGTAACTTTGTAAGAAGGCATAAATCAAATCAATAATTAAATCATAGAATGTAATAAGATTCATATGCTCAAAACCAAACTATACAAACTATACCATCATGGATTAAATACGATTAATAACAAAATTCCTCCTTAAAAATCCATTACGATGTCTACTATATCTGATTGTATCTATTCACAATGAAAACTCACTTTCTTTTTAAGGCAATCCTTTCGTTTCCAGTCATTCAAGATAATTTGCCCAAAAACAACCAACACCATATTCGGGAGGTCATCAATCAAATCAAATGCACAATATCACACTCAAATAGAGTCATCTTTCTTATAACTTTGGTGTACTCAAGTTTTTCCCACTAGCCTAGCTACGAATATTACGAGACTTAAAATATCTCCTTCTCACTATAACTCAAGGGTCATAGGTTTTCCATTTACACCTACTAAGTAATAAGAGGAGTCTCAAAACAATAGGTTGATCAGACCTCTTCACCAAATGAGGTGGTATCCATAACAAAACCTTAACAAGGGTGGGATCCCAATAATCACATGACCATCCTGATAGGTGTCCAAACCCAATGTACCATAATTCATACATGGGCAAATGTGAATTTCATACTCAGATTATATTAATTTTATTCAATTATCAAATATAATACTATAACTCTTATAACATTTAGAGTTTATCACATCATCACATTTATCAAAACAAACCTTCAATTCACAACCAAGTGACCAAACTTAATTACATACCTAGTTAAAACATCACTTTTAAATACATACATTTTATTAATTGTGTTTGCAGGGAAAGGAGAATAAAGGAACAAACAAAATGAGACAATCAATGTCAAATAAGAAGAGATACAAAGACTTATGTAAAAAGAAGGCAAAAAGGCATAAGGGCAATTAGTATCGTGACATAGGGGAACCATGTTACAACATTAAAGTGGCAAGGGATTCAATGATGTTACACAAAAACCCTATGTCGCGACACTGAAGAACATGCACAAAACCATGAAGAACAAGTGGCGTCGTGACATAGAAAATTTATGTCGCGACATAGAAGTGGCAGTGGATGCAATGTCATGACATTGAAGAAATGCATGAAACCATGAAGAACAAGTAGTTTCATGACACAAAAACTATGTCGCGACACAGAAGTTGTAGCGGGCTAAATGTTGCGACACTGAAACCCTATGTCGCAACACTGGACAATGTTCCTGCTGCCTACCTTTTTCTCATCAGAACTTGTCCTATTGCCTCATTCCCAATGTTTCTTATTTAACCACTTTAATTTCCTCTTATTATACTACGTTTCACCTTGAGTCTCATTTACTAATTCCACCTATCCATCAAAATACTTTAATGAACAATACTATTTCATTAATCATCACAGAATGAATTCATAAATTTCAATGAAGTTTATCATACTTCACATATGCTAACTTACTTCCCAAGTGCATTCCTTCCTTTCAACCTTACTTAATTCTCTTCTTCTAAACTTCTTACTACACACTTTACTTAATTGGCACATATCTAAAGTATGATATACAAATTTTATCTCAATAATGAACTCATAATACAATCAAATAATATTCCTAATAAAGTATCTCAATTTTAGTAAAAATAATTAAGCAAATAAACCTGCTTACCTTATATGTTATCTCCACCCTTTTCTTTAGATGTAAATTTTGTATTTCCAATATTTGCTTCACAAGTCAGATGTCCTACATTAAAATATAGCTCTCATGATCATTCATTTGCATTTTCTATTTATAAAGGTAACTACTTCAGATTCCATTCTAAGTTTTTAACATAACCTTGGTTAGGGTTTTGCTAATTACTTTACTATAACTCAATTAAGATGTAATCATGGAATAATCAACCAAAGTTAATCATGCTATACTACTCTTAGCACCATTTCATCAAACATCTATAATATAGTTGCTGAAATTTCATATGCTCATTGTTTACAAGTTGGGATTTCTATTCCAAATGACATATTAATATATTTGAACTTAATCGCTACCAAAATGCACATTCAAAACATCTATTTCAAAATTAAATTCTTGTTTTCCTCCAAACCCTAACTTCTAATTTCTGAAAACTTACTTTAAAATCCAGAATTCAAAAATTCAAGCCACTAGAACTCTTAATGGATGATGGAAATGGCTTACCATTTAGTTTACTCCAACTAAATTCCACTAAATCCGGTTACAAGATGAAACCCCAATATGTTCTTTAACTCCCACAATCTTAATTCACTGAATTTGATGTTTGCTTGATACTAGAGTGTTGCTAAGCTGTTTCTCATCGATTTCCCCAACTCAATCTATCAATTTCCATATGAAACAAGAATTTTCTGAACTTAGGGAAGAAAGGGGAGAGCTAGAGATGCACTGGGTTGGAAAATGAGGCTGGTGGAGTATTTTAAGCTCCACCCCTCATAATACTCTAGTGGTGCAAGTCCTTAGAAGCACATGCGGCTCATATATTTTGTATGCTGACTTTCTCTAACACTGAAACTACTACATGTATTTCATAATACTCAATTTGTTTCATCACACTCATTGAAAATTTTCCATTTATATTGTAAACCATACATATGGATTTCATTTACACACTATAAACCAGTTCCTGCCATTTCAGAATTTTTAGGGTCTCACACAATGTCTTAGAATACTCTATTGCTCATCTTCCAAAACATAATGCCTAATGATTTGATCTGGGCATATTTTGAAGAAGACTAGGTTATCCCACAAATAATGTCTCACCGTTAACAACAACTTTCTCCTTCCTTGTGAATTCAACAAAGGATTAAAAATTCCTTTAACCAAGTAATTTACAATGTCAACGTACCAAGGTTCACTCCCCTTCACAGAAAATAATTCCTCATCAGGAAAGATCTCATTGATAGGAATGTTTTCCTTTCCTCTTTCTTGCTCAAAATCAATTCCTTCCACCAATCTAGACAGATGATCAGATATAACATTCTCAGACCCCTTCTTATCCTTGATTGTTATATCAAGCTCTTGCAATAATATGATCCACCTGATCAACCTTGGGCTTGGCATCATTTTTTGTTAGCAAATATCTCAATGCAGCATGATCTAAATAAAAATTACTTTTGAACCAATCAAGTAAGAACAAAATTTTTCTAAAGCATAGAGTCTTACTTCATTTAGAGTTCTACTTGCATAATAAATTACATGAGGTAATTTGTCTACTCTCTAGCCTCGGATAACACCAACTACAAAGTCTGATACATCACACATGAGTTCAAATGGAGTAGACTAATCAGGAACTGCTAAAATCAGAGCCGATGTCAATTTCTCTTTTAAGGTGTTGAAGGCAATAAGGCATTCCTCATCAAAATAGAAAGTTACAATTTTAGCCATCAGGTCACAAAGCGGTCTAGAAATTTTTGTGAAATCCTTTATAATTGTTAGTAAAACCCTGCATGACCAAGAAAACTTCTAACTCTCTTGATTGAAATTGAGGGAGGTAACTTTGCAATCAATTTAATTTTTGCCTTGTTGACTTCAATGCCTTTACTTAAAATAATATATCCAAGCACAATTCCCTACTTCATAAAGAAGTGACACTTCTCCCAACTTGGTGTCAAATTCATTTCCATACACCTTCTAAGCACTAATATTAAGTTATTAAGGTAATCATCAAATGAGTCTTCAAAAATAGAAAAATCATCTATAAACACCTCAATAAACTTTTAACTCATGTCAGAAAAGATGAACATCATACACCTTTGAAAAGTTGCAGGGGCATTGCACAAACCAAAAGGCATCCTCTAATATGTAAATGTTCCAAATGGGCAAGTGAAAGTGGTCTTCTCTTGATCTTCTAGCGCAATTGGAAGTTGATTATAGCCTGAAAAACCATCCAAAAAGTAGTAGTAAGCATGGCCTGCCAATCTTTTAAGCATTTGATCAATAAAAGGAAGAGGAAAGTGATAATTTCTTGTGGTTGTATTGAGTTTTCTATAATCAATGCACATCTGCCACTTTGTAGTCATTCTCATTGGCATAAATTCATCATTATCATTTTTAACAATAGAAAGACTAGACTTCTTTGGCAGCACATGCATTGGATTTACCCATTTACAATAAGAGATTGGATAGATAATACCTACATCCAACAATTTGATCACCGTTGCTCTCACAACTTCCTTCATATGTGGGTTAAGTCTCCTCTGAGCTTCTTTGGAAGTCTTTGCATTATCTTCTAGTAAAATTTTATGCATGCACATAGTAGGGCTAGTTCCGTTGATGTCCGCCAAGGTCCTATGTATAGCCCCTCTGTGCTCTCTCACCACATTCATCAACTTACATTCTTCATCAACAGACAAGTCAACAACAATTATCACTAGAAGAGTATTATTTTCACCGATAAATACATATTTTAAGTTTTGAGGTAATTACTTCAATTCCAGTTGGGGTGATGTAGCTGTTGATTGTTCCACTTCTGGGTTCACATGTGACAACCCTTCATTAAAAACTTCCCCTTCTCTGACTTACTCTGCTTTATCAAGTTCTAGATTCAAATTCATCATTTCTTCATCTTCCTCCAATCCATTTGCAGTGAGCATTAATTCTAGTTTATCAGTTTTCTCCTCCTAAACAAAAGTTGATAAAATAAGTGAGTCCAATTCATCGACTTGAAAACATCCACTAGGATTTGAAGGTAATGGTGTGCTATCGTAAGCAACCAAATTTAGAATCTTACTCCAATTAAATTACCTGTACTAGTGTGAATAAGGGTCAATTCCATGAGGAGTATCTAGGTTAGTTTTATGCAATGTGAACAAGAAAGGGGGGGTTTTGAATTTAATGAAGAAAGTATTATAAAAAAACTGTATTAGAGAAGAAAACCTTAGGTCAACATCCACCATCAGAATCTCATAACTAATCATTGATACAATTATAAATCAATTAATACTTTAAATATTCACCATTGAAATTATTTTTCCTATCTCTCCTTCAACATAGTTAATTAGAAACCAACATTCTAGTTAACTGTAAACACTAAACAATCCAAGACCAATGCTAAAGGTTTAATCTAATAACAACATTAAGATCTGTAGAGATTGGTGAAGCTAAAGAACACAAGTGCTAGCAGTTGCATTTAATTTAGTCAAATATTCTCTTTAAGATTTAATAACTACAACAAAAATAAATTATTAAACCCTAGTTACTTCAAAAATCAGAGGGATCAAACGATTACGGATTTGATATCTAATCTAGCAATAAATTACAATGAATAATAAACTAGTAGGCCTCCTAGCAATTAAGCATGATAATCATAATCATAAATAAAGAAGAACATTCAATAACCAAAGTATAAATTGAACAATTAAATCAAATTAGATCTCAAAGTATATTGATTCTGAGGCTTCTGTTTCCTTATACCAAGAATAAAAGTTTAGCCATGCAAGGCCATGAAATCACAAAGAAAATAAAATGAAAGAGAGAAGAGAAAAAATTCTCTGTCAAAAGCCACTAAGAATTCGTCTCCAAACCCTAGCAAAAGAACCTTAAAAAGCCTAGGAAACTACTATTTATATAGAGTTAAAAATACGCAAAACAACAATTTTTGTAAGTTTTGAAAAGTGGGGAATGTAGTCAGGCACCGCCGATGCCACCTTGCTACTCGGTATGGTGGGTATGTAATGTGGGTTAGTGCCGGCGGTGCCAGATGGGCATCGGCAACACTGGTCTGTTGCCTCCAGTGGTTTGCTCCTTGTTGCTTCTCCTCTGCACTTTATCTTGACTTTGACATTCTTCTTCTTTTTTCCCTTAATGTAGTCTATATCTCTGAAAACTCCAAACATGAAAGTTGTAGAAAGTTTATTTTATTTTTAGAACATCTTTAATCATCTCAATCAGAGGTTGGATGAGAGAGTTATGACCAAAATACGGAGTGATGCTGAAATTGTTCAAAATCCTTCAATAGACTTCTTTTTGCACTTAACCACTCCAATTGTCTCTTAAATTAGAATATAAGAATAATGAGTGGATGAGTCAAATAAGTGTAAAAATGATTAAGTATTAAGGGAATAAAATATGATATTTTACATTCTTATCAAATTCCCCCACATTTAACCTTTGCTCATCTTTGGGTAAAACTCAAATTTACTCTCCCCAAAAGATTATCAAGGTTGCAATTATCATAAACAAAGAATAACCAAAACTCTTCAAAAATCATAATATATCATGAAAAACTATTCTCACACAACCTATAATCATTCAATAAGCATTCTCTCTTGAAGATGGATTAAACTAAATTAGTAGAACCCTCACGGAAATAAATGCTCTACTTTCATGTGTTTGAAGGGTATATGTTTTGCTCAAATTCATTCCAATGAAAATGATCTACCATATGTTTACAAATCTTCTCATTCTCCATCACTGGAATCACATGCATATCATAAATCATGTGCACTTTTCATGGGGTTTAGGGTAAAGGTAAGAAATATTTGGAGATGTAACTCAAAAGCCATTCAAACTAATGAAGCACAAATAAATCAACTCAAGATCAAATGTATAAAATATGCAAAATCACTTATTTTCTTTAGCATATTTCACCTTTGAATACATGAGGTATAAACCTGCCCCTTCCCTTGAAATATATATATATATATATATTTTTCTTTTCTTTTCTTTTCTTTTTTTCTTTCACTTTGACATTTTTTTAAGAATAACAACATGTTCTATTTCACCAATCATAACCATTCCACAATTTGACACCCCCATACTTTATTTCTTGTACACCCATACATAGCACAATGATGACCCATGCTCCACTAGATTTATGACTTGGGTAAAGATATTATTTTTCTGAGCTTCAAGCTTGTAACATAGGTCCACAATAAAAATCTATAAAGCTCAAAGGGTCTCAATAAGAGGAAAAATTAATCAGAAGGTAGGCTATTTAGCCCATGTAGTTCAAAACAAAGAAGGCCTTAATCATTTTCATGCATACATGTGTCAATGTAATCTCAAAGAGAATCAAGGCAAGTTCTAGAGAAACAAATCCATGCAAGAATATCTCTCATGAAGAAAAAACTAAGACTGATGTAGATGTGTTAGTTTAAAGGCACAAAATCTCACTATCTTTTATCTACAAAATTTAGTCATCACTATTCTTAAGAAGAATAACTAAACTGACCAATTAAAAATTAGAAGATCACTTAATTAATCATGTTATGAATTTTTTGAGCTTAGGTGAATCTTGATCATGACATCCTCAATCTCAAGTCATTAGAAACCACCAAAATAAAGGGTAAAACTGACTTTCTCTCAAAGATTTTTTTAAAAAAATAAAAGGAAACACAAAAACAAAAATACAACCTAAACCTAAATTCTCTCCCCCATAATTAAAACTTACATTATCCCCAATGTAAGGTTAAATGCAAAGAAGATACAAAAATAACCATAATGTAGATGCAGAAATAAGAAGGAAATGAGAGAAAGAAACACAAACTCTCCCAAGCAGTGCTTTTGTTTATAGTCGTTGGCTTGACTCAGTGTTTCCTTCATCAATCAATGTAAACTGGTTATTCCAGATCTAATTCTGCAGCATTCTCAACTTGTAGACCTTTATAGAAAGGCTTAAGTCTATGATCATTCATTATGAAAACTTTGAAAGTCGCCAAACTCTGAATTTCAACTGCACCATGAGGAAAAACATTAGTGACAATAAAAGGTCCATTTCAACAAGAACATAACTTACCTGGAAACAAACAAATTCTTCAATGGTATTAGAAGAACTTTTTGACCAACTTTAAACTCTTTCCTAGAGATTATCTTGTCATGAAAAGCCTGTCTTTTCCTTGTAGATCCTTGCATTCTCGTAGGCATCATTGCGAATCTCCTCTAACTCTTGTAATTGCAACTTCCTATGCTCTCCACTTTCATCCATGGTCATGTTGAAACTCTTGATAGCCCAATAAGTCTTGTGTTCTAAGTCAAAAGATAGGTGACATGATTTCCCAAACACTAATCGATAAGATAACATACCAATGGGCATCTTGTGTGCAGTCCTATACGCCCACAAAGCATCATCCAGGCACAAACTCCAATCTTTTCTATTGGGGTTAACTATCTTTTCAAGAATGAACTTGATCTCTCAATTTGATACTTCAGCTTGTCCACTAGTTTGAGGATGATTGGCAGTTAACACCTTATGGATCACATAATATTTTCTCAACAAAGCTTCAATTATTCAATTGCAAAAGTTAGTGACTCGATCACTTATCAAAGCTCTTGGAATTCCAAACCTAGAGAATATGTTAACCCTGATAAAATTAACAATAGCCTAGAGTCATCAGTCTTGGTGGCTTTGGCTTCCACCCATTTTGAAAAATAGTCAACAATAAGTAATACATAAACAAAACCAAAAGAAATAGGGAATTGTAACGCCCCGCCCTCCTGGGGTCGTTACTCCACTTTACACCATAAATCCACATGATAATACCATGATTTTTCC
>JAYJMB010020270.1:0-41992 GCA_036873735.1 Pouteria campechiana
TTGCGAGGTTATTTAAAACCTGAGCCATCGAGTTTATGGCAACCATCAAGTTTTTGGCGCCGTTGCCGGGGACAGATTGCGAACCATCTATTTTTTTGGCTCATCATAAAGCAGATGATGGAAAGAATTTTCATCCATAAAAAAAAATATACTAAAGAGCTACTCAAGACATTCAATTTAGAAGAAGGAAAGCCACTGGGCACACCAATGAGCACCTTTATCAAAATGGATAAGTATGAAAAATGTAAATCTATCTGTCAAAAACTCTATAGAAGTATGACAGAATCTCTTTTATATTTAACAACAAGTAGGTTAGATATTATGTTTAGTGTCTGCATGTGTGCACAATTCTAGTTAGATCCTAAAGAATCATATTTAGTTGCTGTTAAGAGAACTTTAGATATCTTTCGGACACACAAAATCTTGGTTTATTGTATCCAAAAGGTTCAAACTTTGAATTACTTGAATATGATGTAGATTTCATAGGGTATAAGGTAGATAGGATGAGTACCTTAGGAACTTATTAGTTTCTTGGAATTATAATCATATCATGGTTCTCCAAGAAACAAACATCTGCTACATTATCAACTATTGAGGGTGAATGTGTAGCAATGGGTAGCTGCTGTGCACTGATTTTATGGATAAAACAATAATTAAGTAACTTTGGTTTAAAATACATTGATACACCCATTAGATGTGGTAATAATAGTGTCATAAATCTGACAAAGAATCCAGTATTGCATTCTACAACTAAACACATAGAAGTCAGACATGCCTTCCTTAAAGACCATATACAAAATCACAATATTTTCTTGGAATATGTACCAATTAAAAATTAGTTAGTAGATTTTTTACAAAACCACTTCCAGAGGATAGATTTTATAAACTTAGAAGAGAACTTGGTATACTAGATTCATGTGGATAAATTATATATCACATGACTTAATTATGTTATAATGTTAATAATTACATGATTATGATGCCTAAGATCATTCATGAATGCAAAATTTCTAACATTTAAAATATTTCAGAAGTACTTCAAAAACTCTGAAAGAGTTTCAGAACCTTTTTCCACATTTAAATAATTTCTCTAGACATCTTCAAAAGTTCTAAAACACCACCTCAGAACCTCTGAAGCATGAGCTCAACTGCCTTAGAATCTTTGAACCATAACTTTATTTCTAAAGCCCTTCTGTGCATCCTAAAACATCCTCAGAACTTCTAAGGTTATAAGCACAAAAGGCCTAAAAACCCATAGTAATGCTATTAGAATCTCTGACCACATTTTAGAGATTTTGAATCCTATAAAAACCCTACCTTTAGAAATACTGAACATTCATCTCCAATCTCTGATAGTTTGCCTCAGAATCAATGATTCAAATTCCCACCTCATTTGAAGCTTCCTTCGTTTCATCTGTCACAACACCCCTCTCCTTCGAAGCCTTAAGCCAAAGATCTTCCAAAGAAAAATCCATCTACTATAAATGGCAAGAACAAAATGGGCAAGCAAATAGGCAGAAATCTCATCTATAGATTTTGAGCTAAGGAAGAAAACGATAACTAAAGATTACATCTTAAAGGTAATCTTCGATGACAAGAAATCTGATTAAAATGGATACATTGAAAGATTTGAAAATAGAAAAGTTATGAAAGGTAGAATCTTTGATTTTGAAGCATTTGGAGAAAATGGTTTAAACTTAGAAGCAACCAATTGGATTAATTTCCAAGGCTGGGAAAGATTTATGAGCTATAAGGATAAATGTTACTATAGAATGGTTCAAGCACTAGTTAAAAATTTCAATTACAATACTCTAAAATCATGGATTGGAAAGTCAGAAATAAATTTATCTCTAGAGAGTATAAGAGATGCATTCAACATTCTTGAGATAGTAAAGCGCAAGATTGAGTGGCCATCAGAGAGAGCTAATTGTTTTTAGATCTAGTTGAAGTAGAAATCAAAGAGAAGATGAATTACTTGCATGTCAGCCATCTGAATTTGGATCTTAGGCTTCTCATATGTTGATATTCAATAACATATATCCAAAATGAGGAGGAATAGATCAAATTTTTGAAAAGGAAGCCAAAATTTTGTGGGCTATAAGCACAAGAAGAGAGTAGATATTGCAAAGAGAGTAGCTGATTAGCTATACTTGGTCAAGACATGTACCAAGTATTATCTTCCTTATAAGATAATCATGAGCAAATTTCTCAAGATAGCAAATGTTGATCTTTCCAAAGAAGATGGAGAAGAGTTCTTGAAAAGAGAAATAATAAACAGAGATAAATTGAGGATAATAGGCTTCAAACGAACTCCACAAGGCTAGATATTTGAGAAGCCAAGAAAAGAAGAGTAGATAAAGAAAACTAGAATTGAAGAAGAAAGAAGAAAAAGGCATGAAACTGTGGAAGAAGCCACAAATATGAGAGAAGAAGCCACAAGAAGAAATGAAGAAGAGATAGGATGAGTAGATATAGAAGAAAGCATAACAGAAGTACCATATAGACCAACCCAAGGTCAACAAGATTCATCCATACCTCAACTTCATCAACCCACCTACTCAATTCCACAGAATATTAACACCATTATTTCAGCTCATCTACTACCCATTCATACATGGTTAACTAACCTTGAAACCCAAACCCAAATCACAACCTTAAGATAGACTCAATTTGAGAATCATTGCTTTACAAACCAGATGCATTAAGTGCTCAAATTGAAGCTGTCAAAACCTAACATTCACCATCCTACTCATTCCAATCATTTCCCCACCAACCAATTCACAAAACTCCTTCACCCATCCATTCCCTCACACACTCATTATCTCTCACTTCATACTCATTCACTCTAGCTCTTCAAGTTGTCCAGCCTGAGGTTGAACCCTCTGAAGCTATTCTTCCAAACCCTCCTCAAACATAGCCGTCTTCAGTTTTTCCAAAATTTCAACCCATTGAACCATCACTAATTCTTCCAAACGATTATTTTTCAAATACCTATAGAACTCTCATTAGGTATCAAAGACCCTTCTCTAGGATTAATTTCATTCATCCAGGACCAAGAGAAAATCTGGATTAGTCTGACTCTTGGGATTCACAAGATATCCCAACCAGATATGATAAATTCCATCCACTAAACTGTAGGACAACCCCAAAACCTCCTCCTAAGAAAGTAGAAGATAATTTTGAATTTTTGTGAGAATCTATCATCCCATTAGAATAACATATTCTGAATTCAAGGCAAGATCAAAAATCAATACTACCATCTTTAACATTTCCTATCCCACTACCTCAATATTTTTCCCCAAGAACTACCTTCCCCACAACTTACTGACCCTATTACCCTTTCTAGAATCCAACTTCTTCCTGATCCTCATCTCGCTCACCAAGGAAATGACATTCAAATACCATACATTGAGTCATTCCTAGATCATTGAGTCATTCCTAGATGAGTGTGCATGAGTCATTTCTAGATGAGTGTGCACAAAAACTTCTCTAACTGCTTCCTCAATCTAGGCAACCTAGAAAAACCTTTCCATCTCCCCCAAGTCCTCACAATCACATTTTTCTAATTGAGGAAGAATTCTCATTGTTCTTCCAAGCCAATATGCAAACTATTGCTGACAACCTTCCCCTTCCTTATCCAAGGCTTGCTAATTCATCAATATAATACTAAATTTGAGTGTACTTTTCCAAACAATCTGCCAACCTGAACTAACTCCACTTTCTCCAAAAACTAAAGCCTCAAGAAAACCACCTTTTGTTCCCAAACCTCCAACTTTAGCCAAGCCAAAAGTATGTTCTAAACCCAAAATGAAATCCAAAATCCCACTTCCAAAATCCATAAAAAGGTTCCTCTCTCTCTCTCTCATATGAAGAATACATAGCTAGGGTAAATGCCAATACTCAAGTCATACTCAACAAAGATCTTGTGTACTTCCCTGAATTATTAGATCCATCATATCGATCTTGCATTGACCTTATTTATATTTCTACATATGCATCTGCCTTAACTCATGAACCACCCACTGCAATTCCAAAAGATCCTACCTTCATTCCTACTCCCTTTAGAATTAAACAAGTTATGTCTAAGCCATCTAAGTCTTCTTCCAAACAACCCACAACCATCATTCTTCCCTCTTATGTGAACCCAACTTCCTTGCTAAAACTACTCTAGAAAGCCAAAACCAACCCCTAAAAAGCCCTAATCTAGTACTATCTTTCCTTCACATTTTTATTTTCTGGCTATACTTATTCTTTCATGTGATGTTACTTCTTTTTGTTGTTGCTCTATTGTATCTACATTTGTTGTGCTATAGCTTCCATCATTTATGTAAATTCATTTTCTATGTCACTTTGATGTACACATATGTTTTGCAATTATTATCATATTTGTACAACTCCTTCTGATTATAATTTTTTTCTCATTCTCTTTCACTTGGTTGATCTTTACATTTTAGTCCTTTTGATTTTGATAAAAAGGGAGAGAAATAGGAGAAATATTAGAGTAACTAAAGTGATATCAAAATAACTAAGTGTATACATTTAGGGGGAGCCTACCATTTAGGGGGAGCGCCACTAAGTTAGTAGAAGCACATTGCATATTCTGCATATTTTTATGAAAAGTTTATCACTCGAATATTTTGTCATCATCAAAAAGGGAGAGAAAGTTAAGTCTAACCCCTTTACTAGGCTTTATTTTGATGATAAATGTAATTAAAGAACTAAGTTTTGATGATGAACAAACAAATGAGTGAAGAACTAAGGTACTAATAGGTTACTTTCCAAGCGATGCTATGTTTATATATCAAAATAGATTAAGGAGGGTAACTGCAACCAATAAACAACACTAATTGTAAGCTTATCTCATTAAGCCTTCAAAACAAGATAAAATAAAAAGAATGCTCAAGTAAAAATCACTCAGAAGTAATTTAGAAATATTCAAAAGTACTTCAGAGACAAATTAGAATCCCTTTAGAGACAAGACGTAAAGCTTATAAGTCTAGAAGTATTTAGAACTACTTTAGAAATACTTCAAAGACAAAGCACAATTTGCAGAAGTAACTCCAAAGTAATCTAACACTTTAGAGGTAGTTCAGAAGCATTCCTTAGTCTCGAGAAATACATCAAAAGTAAAATACTCTACTTTAGAGAAAGCCTCTATACTCAGAAGCTCAAACTTTAGAAATACTTTCAAGGCTTAGGGATGCTTCAAAAGTTAAAAAAATTCTGGTACAGAATAAGTTCAGAAGAAATATCTACACTTAGAACATTATCAGAAGCAATACAAAATATTGACTTTGTAATCAGAAGTTTGTCAAAAGAACTTTAGAAATGCTTTTAAGTCTCAAAGATGTCTTAGAAGATCAATAATAGTGATACATAATAAACTAAGAATAAGTTTCTGAACTCAAAACATTATTAGAAGATTTTTAGAAGTAATATAGATCAGAGGTAACTTCAAAATACCAAGAATCAAGAAGAGTATTAGAGGTTGAATTTGACCTTCAGAAGATCTTTAGAAGCCAAAATCTAATCATTGACCATGTTTGAAACCTAGACTTAATTCAAAAATTTTGAGGAGGTGCTTCAGAAACTCTAATAAGAGGCGAATCTAATGGTAACTAATAATAAGACAATGTCAAAATTTTTGAAGACTTATTTTAAAAGTTCTGAAGACAGCTAACATGTAAAAAGTCATACCAAATCTACCAAATGCTTGAAAAATTATAAAAAATTGCAATGACTATAATCTTCTTCATAGCTTATAAAAGGATGATTAAATCAACACACAAAATAACAAAAAGATAGAGAAAAAGAGAAATTTCTAACTCAAGCATTTACAAGAGCATTCAACATCTTCTTCAACTCCAACTTCTTCAACATTGTCAAAGTATTTAAAGCTAAATCTACTTCACTTTTAAAGATTTTGATACATGCATCCTTATTACTTTGTTCATTTATTTAAGCTTTTAATTTTTGTAGAAATCTGCCAAAGAGTACTAATCTATACACTTCTTTTTAATATCTATTAAAGCAAGTAGGGTGCTTGTTGTTTATGTAATGAGAAATACAAGTAGAAGGACTTGCTAAAGTGTATGAGTTAGTTGGAGAACTTTGAAAACTAGCAAGTTAGTTGATGAACTCTACAAAATAATGTGTATTTGATTAGGTTGATCAAAGTGTTAGTGGAACCTACGATCAGTAGATGAGATTGACTCAGAGAAGTGTAGTAGAAACCTAGGAAGGGATGAACCACTATAAAATCTTATAGACTTATGTTGTGAAATTTACTTCCTCTTATTTTAAGCACAGTTCTCAAGTTATTGGCCAAAATTTTTGAAGCTCAATTCACACCTCCCTCCAACCCCCCCCTATCTTGAGCTACCATTTACCAAGGGACCAACAATATTCAATACTTTGTTAAGGGCTTGTAGAGAATAGTTGGGAGTAGGTAATAAAATTAAACACAGATAGTAGGCACAATATCTAGTGGTTTGGGACAACCTCCCTACTCCACTTTAGAAGCACACTCCTCTTGTGTCTTAGGTTCCACTCATTCAATCATAAGCATAACTTAGTGTCAATGCACTCTTTTAGATTCTAGCTTTAAGGGGCATGAATACAATGCTACAAGATGATTATGAGACTCAGCTCTAGTAATCCAATTTGTTCTTCTTGGGCTTGGTCTCCAATACCAACCCAAGGCAATATACAAAATATGAGAAGAAAGTAAAGAGTTACACTTTTGATGTGCTTCTTGTCATGCATACAATTCTTCATTTATTGCTCTCTTAAATTTTTTACCATTGGGGGTAATTAGGATACATTTAATTATCTTTAACATTCAAAATTTTTAACCATTGTAGTTGTTAACAAGACCACAAGTGGCTGCACTAATTGGTTGCACCTTGTAGGTGGATGATCAGCTAGCTCCCCTACAAATTTGGACTTCTATACTTAAAAAACTTTAGACTGACTCTCTAGACTGTGGCAGACGGATCCCAAGCAATTGGGATGTTTGGTTACACTTAGATAAGGCTATCATCCTTATGGTTATTTTGGGCTCTAGTTTGTGGGGAAATAGGCCAAGGCACCTTTTATTTGATTATGCTCAAAGGCGAATCCAAAGCACCTTTGAATTGGCTCCACATATTTGTACTCCATAATCTAAATTACCAGAGTTTGCTAGGTGGTTGCCAAGCGACTAGCCTATTGATTACGATACCACAGGCAATTACATGGGTGGCTATCATTCGACTACCAAGGTCTAGTAACTTAATGCCTTACTGGAACCCCATAAGAAAATGAGGAAGAAGAATTGGCAATTGACTGAGATTGCAGGTGAATATGCCAGGCAGCTAATAAGTAGCTAGAGCCTGTACTTGGAAAATTTCTACACTTTTGATTCCATTAGTTCTTTTCAAACATATATGAAGATAAATATTTTCTTGTTAATAATAAAATATGTTAAACCACATTTAAATGTAACTTGGAGCATACAGTCTCCCTCCTTTTATGATTGATAAAAAATTCAAGAGACATTTAAAATGAATTCAATTTAATAATCCATGTTAGTTTAATTTTGATCCATTTTTATGATTTTGACAATGATAACTTAAACTATACTATACATTAGTAAACATGCATTTGAAAATATAACATTTAAATATTCGTATTGTATAACCAATTATACATAACCATTTTTACACACGAAAACCTCAACATCATTCAACCAAGTTAACATTTTCATCATCATTGATCCAAGATAAACACATCAAAATAATATCATCACATTCAATATCATTTTATCAAGGAAAACATGTCAAATCAAAGTTTTACATACATAATCATATCAAAAATTCTCAAATAGGAAACATGCAATCCCCACTACAACTCTTCACATGCAATCCTCACTATAACTTCTCTCAAAACAAAATTACATCACAAATAATCATTTACAACACTGCACGGTTGGCATTCTTCCTTCCTTTTACTGCTTCCGCTTTTGGTCAAGTCATCAAATTTTAGAGGAAGATCCATCTTATTATTGAGCCTCCTGGGTTTGATGGGCCTCAACTTCAATCTATGAAAGAAGCTAGGGGACTTCAAAAATGGGATCAAGGACAAGACATTGGTGGTGATGTAGGAGTAGGTGTAGAAGTGGGATCTGGAAGAAGAGAAAAGTGTTGACGCTCATGATGAGGGGATGGATGGTGAGATGCACTAGAGCCATTGTGAGGAGATGCAACAAGTGCATGGGATGTAGAGGGTGCAAGTGAGGATGATGGTATGTAATGGAGCCCAAAGTGTGATAGCAAAAGATCCATCTATTGGTACATGTGATGCATGTATCAATCTTGATGTTTGTTAATCTATTGCACCTCTTCCCTCAATTGTTGGAATTCCATAGATAGCCAAAAATACATTGAAGCTCATGGCATAGCTTTAGGTTGTAGAGCCTGAGATGATGATGTTGCTTGCCCACTGGTCCCCCTTCTATCCTCTTCTCTCTCCCCTACATGGTGCTTCTATTTCTTCATCCTTTTCATTAGAGCTACCTCCATCACTATTATCACCCAATGGAGTTGCTTCCTCTTCTTCCATCACTTCATTGTGATGGGCATTTTGTTTTAAGATGTAGTCTAATTTTTTGAATTTGCATTCTTTTTAATGGTGTTTCTCCAATCCAATCCTTCTTTAATGTGGACATATAGAGCATGAATTTACCATGAATGTGAACTTGAAAA
This sequence comes from Pouteria campechiana, assembly GCA_036873735.1. Taxonomy (NCBI): domain Eukaryota; kingdom Viridiplantae; phylum Streptophyta; class Magnoliopsida; order Ericales; family Sapotaceae; genus Pouteria; species Pouteria campechiana. The sequence continues at coordinate 8,745 of JAYJMB010020270.1, forward strand.
TACTCAAAAATCTTGGTGAGCCATACATCATATGGAACCACATGGTTTATACTAGCCTGCATATAACTAAATGCATTGAACATGATTTACTTTCTTGTTGTTGTAGATTTTCCACAATATCATTGCTTCAATTTCAGTTATAATCTCTATGCTTTAGCACTAGCATTGATTCCAAAACCTTCCCAAGCATCCTCATCTCTATATTCATATACATGATTTTAATAAATCTATGTGCCTTATTGTATATCATTCCCATAGAAATTATGTTGAACAATTGCCCTATTAACATTTCAACTTCATCTTTATCTAATGACACACCAACGATTTGCCCCATATGCTTCACAAGTGAAGTATTGGTAGTGTAGAATCTTATTTCTACACCCTTCAACATAGAGAAGTATTCTCTTGGATGACAATTGAAATAGAAGATGAGAACCAACTCATTGCAGATTGAAGCATTAAATTGCACTAATTTGCCCCAACCTTGGTAATTGATCATGGTTCTTATGTCAGAATGACACTGATCAAGATAAGAAAGATCTACTCTCCTCGTACATGTATTGGTTTGCTAAGCACAAATATATAGAATTTAAAATTTTGATCCTTACCTCCAAAATAAAATGCAAGGAGATCCCTAGGCTTGAATTTTTCTTTAGGAACCCTTCTTCCATCTACCTTTTAAGGCAATATACTCAAATCAAACATCTTAATCCCTACCTCATTTCTTTCCATCCCTACTTCTTCTTCTTCCAACACATTATCATTTCTTTCACTATGAAAGGGTTTAGATTGGTTACCTTTGGAGTTCTTATTGAAACGAACCCTCTTTGACCTGAAATGGCTTGGGAGGTTGTGCCATTAGATGTAGAAGCTCCTTCTCTTGTCCTAGGTTACTTTGGAGCACAAGAAGACTTGGACACTATAATCTTTAGGGCCATTTGAGGAATGTGTGCAAGTGAGAGTTAAAAGATGTAGGATTTATGTAAGAGATGTGAAAGGATGAAGATTTAGGAGTGACTTGGATGGTAAGCAAATTAAAATGGCACGAAAGGTGGATACTAGGGAGAAAAGGAAGAAATGAAAAAGAAGAAAGGGAGTGCAAGGTTTTATCCCGCCTAACTCATCAAGCACCTAGTACCTAAGCGGTTGCCATGCTTATCATTGCTTGCTTAGTTTTTCCATTTTTTTAGCCATATTTATTAAAAAAATACTTAATCATTCATACATATTTATCATCATAATTCATCCAAAAGCACTCTTTACACATTTATTCATTTACCACATAGCATAAATTCAAATTTGACAATGTATGCTCCCGATGCATTAATGTCTATCATTCATAATTCTTCTCCAATTTTGTAGAAAACTATCAGGTGATTAGTGCTTGAATGTAATATTGGATTCTTTGTCAAGCATATCACACTAGTGTTGTCACATCAAATAAGAATGTCCTTGTAGCTTAATCTATAATCTAGCAATTGTTGCCTCATCTATTAGCAATTAAGTACAACAACTTCTAGTAGCTATATATTATGCCTCTGCAACGGAAAGTGCTACACTTATTTGCTTCCTTAAATATCATGAAACTAATATCTTTCTAAGGAATTGACATATTCTACCTATGCTCCTCCTATTTACTTTGTATCCTACGAAGTCTGCATTTGAATACCCACTAAGTTTAAAATTTGAACCTCTTGAATACCATAGCCCAAGACTTTGTATATCAACTAGGTACTTGAAAATTCTTTTTACTATAGATACTTTCATTTCTAGGAAGCAACTCCCATGCTTTCATTTCTTTCAAATTGTCTTAGTTCCTCTTGCATAGTAATTATCTAGTTTTCAACACTAAGAGCTTATTCAATGCAAGTGAGCTCAATGGTGGAAATAAAAGCAAAGTGTCCACAAACATTATGCATGGATCTCTTAGTTTTTACATCATCATATATATTTTGAATCGCTTGATCTCTAGGATGTGAATGTATAAATCTCAAGTTGGTAGGATGCTGAAAAGATACACGACCATCACTTAAGTCTTTTTTTGCATTTTTTAAATTTGAATCTTGTCCTTGTTTAGAAGATCCTTTGCCCCCTTGATTTTCTAGTTGTAGCTTCTTCATTTTTTTTATTGTCTCATCTGCATCACTTTCATTATCCTTTCTTTGAGTTAACATGTAAAGATTCCTTAACCATTAGAATTCTCTTTTTTAACACTATATATTCCTTATTATTTGATGAATAACTAAGAAAGACTACTTCATCACTCTTTGGATCATATTTACCAAGGTCATCTTTCCCATCATTCAAAAAATAGCAAGTGCAAAAAAAAAAGTAAATAAGATATATTTGGTTTTGTTTCTTTCCAAAGTTTATAAGGATGGCTATAATGGTCAGTCAGTTAATCATATGGCAAGTTTTGCTATCCTCTTCTCACCAAAATTTATTAGGTAAATTACTTTCATTAAGCATAGTTTGAGCCATTTCTTATATCATTTTATTTTTCCTTTCTACAATTCTATTTTGTTGTAGAGTTATAGGTGAGGAGAAGCTATGGTAGATTCCCCAATCTTCAAAATATTTAATAAACTTTCTATTTTTAAATTCACCACCATGATCTCTTCGAATAGATACAATTAGAAGCTACTTCTCTATAACACCTGGAGTGTTAAAAGTGAAGAAATTTAGAAAAAAATTTCTTCAATGGTTATTTGGGGACAAATCGTACATGAACTTGTAAAGAGAATAGTTATAAAATCTATTGTATAGTGTGATTTAAATGACTGTATCCCAATTTATTCAAGGGGATAAATTGTGTATTTTAATATACATATATATAAAGGGATGAATAATATACACATTGGTTGCAATTATTTGGAAAAAACTTGTGATGAAAGGCATAAGAAAAAGGTATGAAAAATGAGGTAAATAAATGAAAAATACATTAAAAATGTGGGGCAATGAAAGTGGAGCCACGGCCAACTTTCTGGCATCGTGGCGCCATTCTGCGAAGATGGAATATGGCAGGCAGTGGATTCTAGCACCATGGCGCAGGGAAGTTGAGCCGCAGCGCCGTTTTGCAAAAAGGAGCATTCAAGTGATCAGTAGGGACTAGCACCGCGATGTTGATGTGGCCGTGTTGAGCTGTAACACTAGAAATCTGATCATTTTTAATGTTTAGCTCCTCCATTCTTCCCCATTCATGCACCCCTCTTCTTCTCCAGAGCCTAGCTTCTACCCTAAGAATTTCCTACCCCATTTTTGTGCCATTTTAACTAGGAAATAGCCTTGGTTAGACATATAATAGATTAACCATGCATCTAAACCCAAGCCTCAGCTATTTGGATGGTGAAAGAGGAGGGGAAATTCCATTTATTTATAATTGAGGGAGGATTTGGGCATATGGAGGTCAAATGTTCATGGGAGAGAGGAAGATATGTCCAAAAGTGAAGGTAAATTGATTTTCCATATTTGATTTTATGAATTTTTGGTTGCTAGGGTTTACACTCAATTCATGAATAGTGTTTTTGGGGAAGACGATGGATGTTTGTTGTTAAAATTATGGGGGAAATGCTTAATTCATGAGTAATGACATGTTGGAACTTGATTGGGCAAGAGAAATCATGAATTATGCTTGGTAGGGTTTGTGAATAGTGAAAATTGGGGAAAAGTTCATGTTTATGTGCAATTGGCATGAGGAAAAGGATTTAATTCCTTGATTATGAAGTTTTGGGGCTGGTTTGGAAATGAAAAATTGATTGATTTCCTTTATTACCGATTTTGAATCATTATGAAGTAAATGATACTTATAACTTGTATGATAAAATGCTTCTATGAGAAAGACAATGCATGGATCATTAATTACGTGCCAAAGGGAAGTCATTAACTACTTAATTATAATGTTTTTGAACTAATTTGGATATGAGTAAATTGGATTATGTTAGAAGAAATAGAAAACTAAATGGATTGTTGATCAAGGATTTCATGAATAAAGTGTTAAACAATGAATTTGTTGTGTAAAGACCTAATTGGTGTTTTTATGGTTAAGTTAGATGTTAAAGGTGTTGTGTATGAATTGATCTAGAATACAAGTAAGTTGTTGTCTTCTTATGGAAATTGATAGTGAACCTATACACATCAACTATATGAAGATAACTAAAATGATGATTATGGGATATTAATGAATATATTGATAAGATACTTGATACGTGTGTGAAATGAATTGACACATATGTTACATGTATAGGGCCAGTTATGAATGGAGGAAAAGCTATGGAACTTGAAGATGATGGGATTGTAATTCCTTGAGGTAAGTAGGTTTTCTTTCAAATATATTGTTGGAAGGGGATCACAATTATCCCATTGGTTGTAATTATTTAATTATGAGCATGTATGTAGGGATGGGGATTTTGGATATCCCATGAATGTTGGTTGTAATAGACATATACAATGGATAGATTATTGAGAATATTTATGTCTCAAAAATCTTGTTGTTATTATGTAAGTATATTGGGAATAGAGAATATCACAAGATTCTTTATGTGAGGATTGAATAAACGTATGTATTAGTGGAATGGTAAGCATTCCATGGTAGTGTATTTGTAAAAGGATGATATGGTATGTTTATGCCTGCATGGCATAAATTGACATATGATGCCTGAATGGCACAAATGTGATGTGCCCAAAGTAGGCGTCAGAATGACCTATACTTATTAGATCATATGATTGTGAATATGCTGCTATTTTATTATTTTTTCTATTTGGCCTACTTACTGATTTTGCTCAGACTTACCCTAGTTTATTAAAATTTTAAGCAGACAAATGAAAAAATGGAGCTCAAGTTTAGAGTGAGAAGGTCATTAATGTACTTGAAATGGTGTAAATACATGAGATTCAATGTATGATGTCATAGTTATGTATAAAGTTATTGTATCAGCATGTCATTGTGATAGACTATAAACTTTATAAAGATCCAATATGCCTTTTTTCATCACGATGTGATTTTAGTTTTGGGCCAGGATGTGGGTGTGTGGTTTATGAATTATTTTAGTTGTTTAATTATGATATTGAATGATTAATAAATGCATGCATAGGTTTAGATCCTCAAAATACAAGGTAGACTCTGCCAAAATCTTGGCAAAAATTTTCCTTAGAAATAGAGAAATGTCAGAGAGATGGTAAAATGCATAGGCCTCATGGAGGGGTGTGACATTCTTATTTTGCACTAGTTTGAATAATATGAAAAACATAGAAAATGTTTCATCCTTGCTTGCCAAAAGTATCACCCGAGTGAATCTTGAGTAATCATCCATTATAACATATACATATCTTTTTCCACTAATACTTAAAATGTTGACCACCTGGAATAAATCCATATGTAACAACTCAAGAGGCCTTGAAGTAGAAACTTCATTTTTAGGTGCAAATGATATCTTAGTCTGTTTAGATGCCTTGCAAACGTTGCAAATTTGATCTTTGTTATATTTTAGCTTGGGTAAACCACTTACTAAGTTCTTTTTCTATAATGATTTAATATTTAACATATTAATATGTCCAAGCCTCTTATGCAACAACCATAAATTATTATCAACAACAATCAAACATCTTCCAATATAAGCTCATTTAGATAAACTAAATATACATTTTCAATATTTACCACTAAAAAGAATGTCATCATTTGTATTAAATGCACTACATAATAATGATTCAAACATGACTTTATAATCTTTATCACACAGTTGGCTAATGTTTAATAAGTTATACTTAAGGCCATCAACATATAGAACATCTTCAATACATGCTTTTGGCAAACCATAAAGTTTACCTTTCCCTTTACTAGAGCCTTTGTCATTGTTACCAAAAGCCATTGTGGCTCCATTGAATGACATTAATTCTTTGAACAATTCTTTGTTACCTATCATATGTCTTGAACACTTGCTACCAAGAACCATGTATTCCTGGTAATAGCTTTTAGACTTACCTACAATCATAAACAAATTTCTTTTCACCTCTTTGATACCCAAGCAATGGGTCCATTTTTGTTAATGAAACATGGGTAATGGATATTTGTAAGGTTATTTTTTATCACCACCTTAATCTAGCACCTTTTTCTTGCATTTTCTTTGCATGGAAATCATATACTTTATGTCTAAATTTGTTACAAAAAGGAAACTTGTTTATGATCTTGTTGGGTGCTTGATTTGGGTTGAGTGCATATAAGTTCGGTTCCCTCACCTATGAATGGCCAACAAATCTTCTGATTTTGGAACAATTGCCCCTCTTTTATGAAATATTTATCATTTTGGTCCATCTACTAAAGATTCTAGGTTCTGCTAGTCTTCACCACTTGATTCCTCACATCCATGCCCGCTTTTATTGCTTTGTCTAGTCATTCTCAAGAACTTGATGACTGATTCTCTTTTGTTAGAAAATTTATTTAGTAAACATTTTAATATTTCAATTTCTTTCTTCAAATGGTCCACTTCCTTTTGAAGGGATAAATTCCATCCAGCTAATTTTGCATTTACTTTAACTATTGCATTAAAATGTCTCCTTTTTAGATGAATTTTTGACAAAGTAATCCAAATTTCATGAATAATGGATCATAAAATTGTTGTAATTCCTCAAGCACATTACATCTGCTACATAACCTAGTGATTAGAAGAGTTTAAAGTACATGAGTAGTAGGAATTTATCTCAGTTTCACCAATGCTAGTTTTCTTTTCCACTTAATTTTCTACTACTTTGGAAGTTGATACATCATTCGCTATTTGTGTCATGCAACATATTTTGGAAGCATTGTTGATTTCTTGCTCCCCTTTTTCACTAGAGCTTGTATAGGATTAATCATCCTCATTCATGTATATTCCATGTGCCTTGTTCTTAGATGATTTTCTAAAATGTCATTCCTTCTTTTCTTTTTCCTTTTTTGTCAATTTTCTTCTTGTAGGCCACTTTGTCTTGGTTCGAACATTCTTCCTACATATGCCCAATGCCTCCACATTTGTAGCATTAAAGCATTTCTCTCTTCCTTTCCTTTCCCCTTTTTTATTGATCCTTAATAGTCTTCTTGATGTATTGCCTCTATTACTTCTACCAAACCTCTTCAATTTTCTTGGGAGTAGTGTAATTTCATCATCAGTTTGTGAGGCGAGTTCGCTATTGCTTTCCTTTGTTGTTTTCAAGGTCATGGTTCTCTTTTGCTTGCTAAGCTCCTCTCTCTTGTTCTTAACTAGATCATATGAGATTAGTGAGCTAATCAAGTCATCAATCTTGAGCTTGTTCAAGTTCTTTTCTTCTTCGATGGCTATGATTTTTTAGTTCAATAATTTAAAATTTCTTTTTTAGGCCTTTAAGTGCATTAGTACTCTAAGAAAATCTTGAATGCATTTCCAAAATACTCTCACCTTCCTTCATTCTAAAGTTTTCTAGTTCTTCGATGAGAATGTTACTCCTAGTGCTCTTAACTCAGGAAAAACCCTCATAAATAGAGACAAATTTGTCCCATATTTTCTTGGTTGTGATGGGTAATAAAACTCTATCAAACTCGGTGGTCAATAAGGCACAAAATAGTGAGTTCATTACTTTGGCATTATTTTGGACATTAGTGGTTTCTTCTTTTGTCCACGAACCAATCGATTCAATGAGTGCTATGTTGAGTCTCATCTTCCTACTTAGCTTGATTTTAATGATGAATGTAATAAGCAGTTAAATTTTGATGATGAGCAAACATATGAGTGAAGAGTGAAGCTACTAACTATTTACTTTCCAAGTGATGCAGAGTTAATCTGTTAAAATGAATTAAGGAGAGTAACTATTAAGCTTAAAGTGTATATTATTAAGATTTCATTGAAAGAAGATAATTTAAAAGGAATGTTTAAGTAAAATTCACTCAGAAGTATTTAGAAAAACAAATCAGAATCCCTTCAGATACAAGGTGTGAAATTCAGAAATGTTCAAAAGTATTTTAGAGACAAAGAGCAATCCTTAGAATTAGCATCCCACTTCAGAGGTAGTTCAAAAGCTCTCCAAAAATACCTCAGAAGTAAAACACTCTAAGAAGAACTTCAGAATAAGGTGAAAAGAAAAATTTGCACTTGGAAGTTCATTAGTAAAAACTTCTAAATATGCTCAAAAGTATATCGTAAGTAATATAGAAGAAATACAGAATGACATTTCTGCAACTAGAAGTTCATCAGAAAGAAATTTAGAAATAATTCAAAGGAAGCTTATACATCTAGAGATAACTCAGAAGCAATGCAAAATGTCAACCTTGCAATCAGAAGTTTGTTAGAATTCAAACTTTAGAAATGCTTCCAAGTTTCAGAGTTGTAATAGAAGATTGATAGCAGTGATACAAAATGAACATAGAAGACGTTTTTATGCTTAAAAGACTTTCAGAAGTTACTCAAAAGCTCTTTAGAGGCATCTTCAAAAAACCAAGAATCAAGAATTACATCAAAGGAAAAATTCAAACTTCAAAAAAACCTTAAAAGTTCTTTAGAAGCAACTCAAAAGCTCTTTACAGGCATCCTCAAAGAAGCCAAAATTCAAGAAGTTCATCAAAAACATAATTCAATCTTTCTGAAACAATTTAGAAGTTTCTTAGAAGCAAAATCATGACTGATGAAAGCGTTAGATACAGAATGAACCTTCAAAAGAATCTAAAATGATCGATCATGCCAAATTCTGTCATTGTTATTAGCTCAAAAGTTTAATAGAAGAACTTTAGAAGTTCTGCATTAAGTGCACAATTGCAACTGACAGGTAGATGAACCTTAGAAGTTATGAATAATTATCATAGAACTTCTATAGCTGAACAAAAGAAGAAAATGATGACGAAGCTTTAAATCTCTTTTTTTCAAATGGTCAGAAAGCTACCAAAAATGATCATTATAACTAAGGTGTCTTCCACAACTTATAAAAGAAAGATTCAAATGTCTGGGAGAGTAGCTAAGAAATAAGAAAAAGTTTACTCTAGCATTTACTGAAGCCTCCTAGGATTTAACTCCACGAGATTAGCTCCATTGTGTTACATTCTAACAAGCATTCAAAGCAAATCATTCAACAACATTTGGAGTCTAATCTTTATTGTTCTTTATTGCTACATTTATTATATTTTATCACTACACTTCATATACTGGCTATCAAGAGACATTCATTTCTGTACATGTTTATTTATTATTTTCTCATTTGCAAGCAAGGAGCTTGCATCTTAAAGTGAACACCAAGCAGGGAAACTTGCTAAAGTTTGTATAAGTTATTGGTGAGCTTTGAAAATCATCTTATATAAGTTGTTAGTGAGCTTTGAAAACCAACATGTATAAGTTGTTGGTGAGCTTTGAAAACCAACTTGTATAAGTTTGTTGGTGAGCTTGAAAACTAATAAGTGTTAGTAGACCTGAGCTTAGTAAGAGAGGCTAACTCAAATAAGTGAAGTAGGTTCCCAGGTTAATGGTTGAACCACTATAAAAATCATTGTCTTAGCGTGCTATGTGATCATTCCCATTTTATTTCAAAACTACCTTTTGAACTTGGCTAAAATTTTTAAAGGTTTAATCACCCCACCTCTTGAGCCACCATTAGTTAGGACTAACATGTTACTTACACTTCAATGGCCTTCAAAGATTCTACACCACTAGCCATAATAAATTGTTTCATCCTCAACTTCCATTATGCAAAGTTGATTCTATCGAATAGTGGCAGCTAGGTAGAAGATTGTACCTCAGCAAATACATAGGATGATTATGATGGGTTAGCCACTTAGAATCTCTATAAATATTTACGTGGCCTCCTCTAATACCACTTATTGGTCCCTTTGTTAGGCTCACTTGAAACCCGATTGATTAACTTACCTTGTATCAACTACTTTGTTAAGTACTTCTAGAGAATAGTTGGTATAAAGTAATAAAATCAAACATAGCTAGCAAGCATAATATATAATAGTTCAAGACAACCTCTCCACTCTACTTTGTTAGTATAAGTGCATAGTTTTGATGATAAATAAAACTTGATTGAGTTTATCATCGATGAAAGTATGTCAAGATTAAAAATGTAGAAACAGGTTTAGAATCGCAGTTGAAAACATGGAAGATTAAAGAACTAAAGCATAGTTGCTAAAAGTGTTAAAGATAGTTCAGATTGGACATAATCTTCTTAATACATTTTAAAAAATTTAAAAAGAACATGCTCTTTGTACCAAAATGTTTCAGATGTGCTCCACACATGACTATGCCATCTTCAATCATGTTGAAACATGAAGCCTAGATGCCAAAAGATTAATGCAAAATCAAGACAGCTTCATTCATCAAACAGTCTAAAGTATTTACTTCAGACATAACCTTGTTCTGAAGCTCAGAATGGAAAATCATTTCAGAAAATCCAAAAGACACTTTGGATGATGTGAAATAACAATAGAGGTAAACTTCAAATGTTATGAAAACATTTTCTTAACAGCATTGAAGTTTGGAAGCAGACACATTAGTTTAGACATTATGAATAACTAACTTTAGACATGCTAAATTATTTCAAAAAAAGTGAAACTTTAAGTTGTCTAGAACTTTTCAAGTCTTCAAATATTCCAAAATCATAACTTCAAAAGCTCTAAAGTAGCTATTGTGTCCTAAGTCATGATAACTCGATTTCAGACAGTATGAAGCCATGATAAAATCTGAAGCAATTTCATCTCCCAAAGCTGAAGTCATTACTTTGCTTCAGATCATTCGAATCATCCAGCTTCCATTTCTGGCAAAGATAAGGTTGCAAGCTTTCATAGCTATAAATACAACCACAAAATGGTAGATTTCAATAAGAGAAATTTCAAATGTTCTTTTGCATTTAATGAAGCTCACCTACCTCCAACAGCTAGAATTCAAAGCTAGTATAAGAGAAGTAAAGTTTGTTAGTAAATTGTATAGTTTTGATGATAAACAAAACTTGATTAAGTACTAAAGAAAGTTTGTCAAGATCCTAGAGTGCAAAAATATATTAAGAATTGCAGGAACTTCAGACCGGACACAATTGAAAGAAAAATGGTTAACATTCCAAATTGTTTTAGATGAACTCTACAAAGTCTATACCATTTTCAGACATTGAAACATGAAGACCAAAAGATGTGAAAGTAGTTGAAGAATATGTCCAAGGCATAAAAACAAAATAGCTCCATGCATAAATTTCAATTAGTCCAAAATATTCACTTCGGACGCAACATTGTTTTGAAGCTTGGAATGGAAGAGCACCTCAAACTACCCAAAATATATTTTGGATGATGCAGAGACAATGACCAACTTTAGTTGATGCTTTTAATGTTCTCAAACTCACTTATTGAAGTTCAAATTATGACATATCGTTCATATAATGTGAAATATTAACTTCAGACAAACAAAAATATTTCATATGAGGCCACTTCGTCCATCTCTCTAGCTCTGTCTGAAACCTTAACTTTGGACAATCCCAAGTAAGCAACTCTGTTTGAAATAAAGTATGGACATGAAGAGCGAATACTAAAGGGAGACCCTTCATTCAAAATTTTAACTTAAGACAACAAATATTGGAAGCAATCCTAGCGGTACAAAATATTATTTCATACATTACAAATCATCTAGCTGCCAATTATTAGAAGAATGCCATTACAAGTTATTACAACTGTAACAACCAACCAAAAATGGTGTATTTCATTGGAAGAAGCTTTACATGTTCTTTTGCATTCAATAAAGCTCACCTACCTCCAACGACTAAATTTCAAAGATGGGTATAATAGGAGCAAAGCTAGAATGAGAATCAAGTTTTTGCAACTATTGCTTTCCATTAAGATTAAATCTTCATTCCTTTATTTATAAAAGCCTTTGTACTAAAACCTTCTGTAAAATATTTAAAGGCTCTCAACAACCTCTAAAAGAACCATTACCTCTACAATCAAAGTTTCTGAAAGTCCTCCTGTATTTTTAGTGAAACACTTTGTAAAGTGTATTTAATCTTTCTATTTTATCTTTACGATTGCCTTGAGCTGGTATTGGAGGCCAAACTCAAGAAGAGCATTCATAACTACTAGAGTGTGTCTCGTAGTTAGTTTGCTAATGTCATATTTATGTCCCCTAGAACTAAAATCTAGAAGAGTGTGGCGGCATTAAGGTTTATGACATCTTGAGTTGGAATTAATAAAAATAAGTCTGTGCTTATTGGAGTGTGTCTCACAAATAGCTTGTTAATTTATTATACCCCCTAGAGCTAAAATCTAGAAGAGTGTCGGATGCACTATTTGTATTTTCACTATAGAGAGATAGTAAAACCCAAGGCACAAAAGAAGTGAGTTCTTGCAAGAGTAGAGTAGGAACGGTTGCCCAAAGTACTATAAAAAATTGTGTTGTTTGTATGTCATATGTGTGAATGCATTATTTCCTTGCATTAGAGTGTTTTATTATTTATCCAATTACATCTTTTACACTATCCCAAAAAAGAGAAAAATTGATTAAACAGGGGTTAAGTAATAAATTTTTATAAACTCAATTCACCCCTCCCCTCTAGGGTTAAGCTAAGCATACTAAGGGACCAAATAAAGCTGAAATGAGAAGAAGAATTGTTACATTTTATTGAGCTTCAACCTTCATTCTTTCACTTACAAAGAGAGTAACTCAAAGCCTTTGTACAATAACCTTTTGGCTACATTCATTAAGGTTCTCAACAATTTCTAGGAAGAACAATCACTTCTACATTCAAAGTTTTTGAAAGACTTCCCTTGTGCTTTTAATGAAATACTCTGTAAGTGTATTTATTTTTCAATCTATATTTATGTGATTGCCTTGAGCTAGTATTGGAGACTAGACTTAGGAAGAGTTGTACTAGTCTGTTTGAGTGTGTCTTGCAGCCAGTAGCTACATTGTATTTATGCCCCCTAGAGTTGGAATCTAGAAGACTGCAAAGGCACTAAATTGTTATGCCCCCTTGAGCTAAAATCAAGATAAGTGCTAAGTGCATTGGTTATGCTTTTGCTATAGTGAAATAGTGAAACCCAAGTCACTAGAAGAGAGTGCTTTGAAGAGTGGAGTAGAGTAGTTGACTTGAACCATTATAAAAATCTCTTTTTGATTATTGATTGCTTTTTCTATTTTTGTTAAATTGCTAAAGGGAACTTCAATCCTTCAAGGGGTTTAAGTAGAATTTTTAACAACCCAATTGGGTTTTTGCCTATCCTACAAGACCAACACACTTTTCCAAGCACACTCCTCTTGAGTCTTGGGTTCCACTAAATTAATCATAAGCACAACTCAGTGCCAATATACTCTTCTCGATTCTAGCTCTAGGGGGCATGGATACAATTTAACAAGATGATTGTAAGACTTAGCTCCAACCATCCAACTTATTCTTCTTAGGCATGGCCTCCAGTACCAAGGAAATATACAAAATAGAGAAGAAAGTAAAGAGTTACACTTTTGATGTGCTTCTTTGAATTTTCAGGGGAAAGCTTTGATTGTAGTTGATGATACAAAATTGATTGTTGCTTTGATGACTTGAAAGCTCCCCTTGGTAGTTGAGTACTTTAATTACTATATTTATAAAGAAGAATGCTTGAAATCCTTGAATGCCCAAGTACTTGAAAGTTTAAGCTTTCTAACATCTTCTTGTTGTGTATACAATGCTTCATTTATAGCTCTCTTAAATTTTTAGTTGTTAGGGGTAGTTACGATGCAATTAATGCTCTTCAACATTCAAAATTTTTGGCCATTGTATTCATCAACTAGATCATAGGTAGCTACACCTTGTAAGCAAATGGTCTAGCTGCTATCATATGACTACAGTCTTCTATACTTTAAAACCTTCAAGTTAACTCTTTAGAATATGGCAGGCGGATCCTAGGTAGTTTGGTGTTTGGCTTCACTTTGCAGGATGTTGCATTTGGCACCTTGGATGGGGCTACCATCCTTATAGTTATTTTGAGCCTTAGGTTGTTGGGGAATAAGCAGAGGCACCTTGCATTCAGTTTTTCAGGCCCAAAAATTTTCAGGTATGTTGGTTTTCAATTTTTATAATTTGGTATGTAGTACATGTGAACACACTTAGATTTTGGGAAAACTTTATTATTATGAAATCATGAGGATTACTATCATTAATATGCGAATGAGGAATGAAGTACATTAACTTATGCTAAATAAATAGAAACAAGCCGAAAAATTGAATAAAAATGAGGTAGTGAACTGTGTATACACACTTAGTGGAAATTTAAAATTTAATTAGAAAAATTATTAGAATCATGTGGAATATTATAGATGACATATGAAATGTAATGGGAATGGTCCAAAATTTATTGAAGAAATGGAATAAATATGATGGAAAAATTAGCAAATACATTGCATATACATGTAGTGAAATAGGTAGCTAGAGCACCATATAATTTTGCAAATAAAAGATAGCTTTTGGCCATCTTCTCTCCCATTTACGTATGCAGCCCTTGCTCCCAACCTCCATGCATTTCTATCTTTCCCAAATGATGGATTTAAGCTATGTTGATGGGGGAAATCATATGCAAGTTAATTCAAGTGTGATTTGTAGCTTATTCCATCAAGAATTCTCTTGATTCAAGTGCATTAGAATTACCAAAATCCAAGGGACAACAACTATATTGGGACCCACCAAAGCAATCACAAATTTAGGGTATTTAATCCATTATTACAACTTGTTAATTATGAATCTATGGCTATTTTGTTGATGGATGGATGAATTAATGATCTTTACTTAAAGTGGATCAAGTTAGGGTTTGTAAAATCTGTAAATGGATGATATGGGCTGTAATTAGAGCATTTGATACATGATTAATGGATTACAATTAAGTGTACAGCTAGTTCCACATTAATGTTTTTTTTAATGAAGTTTAATGCAATTTTTCCCACTAATTAGGCTATAAATTTGGAAAGAGATTAAAGCATCATTAAGGGTATAAATTGGAATGTAAGGGCTATGAAAATTGTTTAATTAATTAAGGTAAGTATGTAGTTGTTTTAAGTTATTTTAAGTTCAATTTGATTCCTTTGAATGATTACAATTTGGGCACTTGTAATCTGAAATTCTTTTATATGAGTTACATGATTTTAAACATGCATTATCTACCCCATGCAACCATAATTTTATATTATATTAGTATAAATTAAATTGCATTGAAAACAATAGGAAACTTAGATGGAATTTGGATGATTTGGATAAACAGTGCACTGACAAAATGTTTACCAAGTACCCCTCTTGAGGATGATTAAAAACTAATTTAATGATGTTATTCTGAAAAAATAAAACTATGGGGTGAAAATATATATAACTTAATACTAGCATACCAAATTGCATGAACAAATTCCGCTGTTTGACTCCTCAAAAAAAATATGAATATTAAATACCCTAGAAATGAGATGCTGATAGCATCCCACCCTTTTGAAATTTTATTTTATTTTTAATCTTCTCATTTTGACTTAATTTAAGCTTAAATTTTTATTAATATTCTATTATATTATGTGTAATTGATAAAAAATTTTAAGTGGCAAAACAGATGTATAATTTTGTCTAATATTTTTTCTTTATATTTTCATATTTTAATTTTAAATTGCTCAATTTATATTATTTTGACCTGAAATTTGGATCAAATATTTTACATATTATTTAAAGTCTACAAAAAAAATTTAGAATAATTGAATATTTATAAACTAAGAAATAAGAATTTTATTTTAGACATTATGTATATGTATTTTACGCCCCCGAAAGTGCCGATAAATTCTAGTTTTGGCGCTTGATTGGCATAGAGCCTATTGTCGCTCATATATATATTTTATGATGGCCGCGGGGCCAACTTGTGTCCACCATATGGTGAGGAGTGGCCTGGTTGTCTAGTGGGCAATTGTACAGGCAGCCGGCGCGGTCGGGCGTTGCTATTGGCCTGGATGGCCTGATTGCTATGATTGGCCTGAGTAGGTTGTGTAGGCGTGTTTATAGAGAACTAGTACACTTATGAGGCGATGAGGGCGGGGTGTCACTGGATACAGCAGTATGCCTGTGTGGGCCTTATAAGCTTATAGCCAAGAGTGCTAGGATGGATCTGATGCGCTGAAGAGTAAAAGGGTAGTGTTCTAGTTTGTGTGCCTCTCGGGGAGGAGTGTGTGAATGGTTGAGGAATGTGTAGATAATGGTGGAGTCGTGTACTGGTGTAGGAGGTAGTCGTGGATTGGCAGATAAAATCGGCAGTATGACATGTCGGTATTCGAGCCGCTATTGACCAGTTAATTATATATACAGCATCATTAATGAACCTAGCCATGGACTGATTATGACATCCTGCATATGTCATGACATATTTTGCTTAGTAACATTATTGTTTACTACTCTATTTGTAGCTATTTATTATATTATTTATAGTCATGTTTTCTTACTTACTTGCTTACTGAGTTTTGCCCAGACTCACCATTTTATTTAAATTTTTAGCTGACAGGTTAGAGGATGGAGCCCAACAGGGTGTTGGGTCTCATGACTGGGCTACACCATGATGCCAATAAAGGCATTAGTCCTTTTCATGATGTATGATTATGTATATTATTGGATGGATTTTGCATGAATATTAGACATATATCATTACTTAGTTGTACAGCATGTCATTTTATGGTGTGGGTGTATATGATTTGATAGCTAGGGTATAGTGTATCCCAATCTTGGTCTGTGGGTGCTGTGGTGATGTGTGTTATGGAGGTGGCAGTTATATAGTTTGTACATGAAATGGTAGGGCCTAGAGGCGATCATATTATATTTGCATATTTGAGGGTATTTATTATATAATTATTGTGATTTAACATATTGTATATAGGACAATGGTGGTAAATTAGGGGAGACTCTGTTGTAATTTTCTCTAAATTTACCACTAGTGACGCTCTAGGGAAGAGGGGCGTTACAGGTGGTATTAGAGCCTTATGCATCCAAGGTGGTATAAGTGTGAAGTATGACTGTCAAATCATTAAGTAATGACATGCTTATTTTGCATTAATATATTTTAAAAATATGGGGGAGCGTTAACTTAGCCTGTTAACATGAACCTTTCATTTTGAGCCATTGAACTTTAGCAAGTATGATTATGCAAGTGTATGACTTTGAAATGCAATATTATGTTGATATATGACCTGAGAATGTGATATTGTATAGTAATTGTACCCAAGAGGCGAGTGGATAAGGGTAAATTGCCCATAGTGGAGGAGGAGCCACCAAGGTGAACCACTCAATCCCGATACATAGGTGTGGTGAATAGAGAGGATTAGAGAGAGAAGAGCTAGCCAGCTAGTGGTAGTGGCTCGAGACGAGCCTCTAATGAGGTGAAAGAAGAGGTTATTCTAAAGCCTAAGGTGAGGTAGCAGCCAGAGACCGTATAAGAACCAGTAGGGGCCGATGGTGCAGTACCAAGAGCCAGACCAGAGTTTGCTGCCAAATGGAAATAGTAGCCAACCACTCTCCCAAATAGTGCAAGACTTCATACAGGCTTAGAGGAGTCCGATAGATGAGCTTACTCACATTGTTGGACCTGCTAAGAGGCTAACTTGTGTGCCAGAGTCGATAGTGGAAGTGGGCCCAGACTTCACAGATTCACCCAGGTCCAGGGCTAAACATGAAGGCCTTCCATAATATGAAGCCTCCAGTATTTAGAGTCCAGAGCGACTATAGGGTTGTGGATGACTGGATCTTTAGGATGGAGAAGCTGTTCATTTATATGCAGTGTCTGGAAAAGCATAAGGTGTTGTATGTTGTCTACCAGCTTGAGGATGAGGCCGAACACTAGTGGAAGATGGAAAGGGTGACCTTAACAGCTGTAGGAGCTGGTCTGACATAGGAAGAGTTTAGAGATAAGCTCTTCCTAAACTCTTCCGCCATTATGTACCTGCTAGTGAGAGAGCAAAGCAGATGACCGAGTTCATGACACTAGTGCAGAGGAGGAGACTTATGGAAAAATATGATGAGCAATTCCACTCCTTTGACCGATTTGTGCCATGGGCCCAAGTAAACTCCGCAAAGGCAACCCAAAAATTTTAGGAGGGTCTATGATGGAGCATCAAGCAGAATGTGACCCTCTTTATGCTCACTAGATATGAGGATATTTTAGAGCAGGCCTAAATAGCTGAGAGAGAGGAAGAGGAGAGCCAAAAATTTCAACAGAGGCAACGCACCAAGACTAGTGACTCGGGGCAGAGAAAGAAGCTTCAAACTGAGCAAAGCAGTGGAGTCACCTTTGAGAGAACATGTCATCATTGTGGCCAATCTGGACATATATAACCACATGATCCTGCATTGAAGATGGAGGAAAGGAAGCCTACTAGGCAGACCCCTATTCAGTTGGAGAGCAGAGCCAAATAGCCAACCAACCATGGAGAGCAGAGTAGAAGAGACCGATTGTTTGCTATCAGTGTGGTGAGCCAGGCCGCATTAGACTTCATTATCCTACTATTTAGAGGAAGAGTGAGAGTGTTGCTTCTAGGGCACCTCCCTAGCCTGAGCATGGTGGCCCATAGATGAGAGACTGAGGTTGTGGGACATATGTACTGCCAGGGTGGCAGTTTGCAAAGCAGAGGCCCCAGACTACGGCAGTTGTATAAGCTACCACAGTGCAAGAGGCACAGGCAATGGATCATGTGGTTATAGGTAATCTTCTCATCTATAACTATATGGCATATATCTTATTTGATCTTGGTGCTTCCAAGTCTTTTGTATTAGTTGCATTTGTTCATAAAGCTGGCTTATCTACATATCCCATGCATCAATTGGTAGAGGTCTCCACACCGCTGAAGGCAATTAGTACGACCTCAGAAAAATGTTATAACATTCCCTTGGGAATTGAAAGTAGATATTTCTATGCTGATTTGATAGTATTAAACATGGAAGGATTAGATATTATATTGGGGATGGATTAGCTGGCTAAGCATGAAGCCAAGATTGATTGTAAGACCAAATAGGTGATCTTGAAGACTCCTAATGAGATAGATATCACTTTTTGGAGTTCATCTACAAGAGAAGCTCCCAAGTTTCTTCTATGAGAGATTTTCGCAGTAGATGTGTACTCTAAGCACAGATCAGTAGAGGATATCCCAGTTATAGATACTTTCCCAATGTGTTTCCAGGAGAGCTATTTCGATTACCTCCTGAGCAGGAAGTCGAGTTCAGTATTGAACTTCAGCTTGGGACAGAGCCCATATCTAGAGCACCGTATAGAATGACACTAATGGAACTAGTAGAATTAAAGGTGCAGTTACAAAATTTGATGGATAAGGGATTTATCCCCCTTAGTGTGTCACCTTAGGGTGCTCCCATCCTATTTGTGAAGAAGAAGGACAGTAGTCTGTGCCTATGCATTGACTACCGAGAGCTCAATAAGGTGACGATCAAGAATAAGTATCCATTACCTCTTGTAGATGATTTGCTTGATTAGTTACAAGGGGCTACTGTGTTCTCAAAGATTGATCTTCAGTCTGGCTATCATCAGATGAGGGTTAGGCCGATAGATGTGCCGAAGACTGCATTCAGAACTCGGTATGGATACTATGAGTTCTTAATAATGCCATTCGGGTTGACTAATGCTCTAGCATTTTTCATGGAACTTATGAATAAGGTGTTCAAACCATATTTAGATTACTTTGTGATTGTATTTATCGATGATATCCTGATTTATTCCAAAAGCAAAGAGGAGCATAAAACCCACTTGAGACCAGCATTGCAGTGTTTGAGAGAAGAAATGTTGTATGGCAAGTTGAAGAAATGGGACTTCTGGATGAACAGTATAACATTTTTAGGACATATCATATTATGAGCTGGTATTTCTGTTGATCCACATAAGATCGAAGCTGTGGTTAATTGGCCCCGACCGAATATAGTGATAGAAGTTCGCAGTTTTCTGGGATTGGCAGGTTATTACCACCAATTTGTTGAGAGGTTCTCTACTATGGCCATGCCTCTTACATAGTTGACCTGTAAGGGTGTAGTTTAAATGGAATAATCAATATGAGGCAACATTCCAGGAATCAAAAAGGAGGCTAGTAGAAGCTCCAGTTCTCGAAGTCCCTACGGGACAGGGTAGATTTGTAGTATACAATGATGCATCTAAACATGTATTAGGGTATGTATTGATGCAAAATAGAAATGCTATGGCTTACGTGTCATGCGAGCTGAAGCCCCATGAGAGTAGCTATCCCACCCATGATCTAGAATTGGTAGCTATCATATTTGCCTTAGAGATATGGAGACATTATCTCTATAGTGAAAAGTGTGACATATATACAGATCATAAAAGATTGAAGTACATTTTCACCCTGAAAGAGCTAAATATGAGATAGAGGTGATGGCTTGAGCTATTAGAAGATTATAATTTAAATATTCATTATCATCCAGGCAAGGCAAATATTATGGCAGATGCTTTAAGTAGGAAGTCTGGTAGTAGTATAATATATCTACTTAAAAAAATGAGCTATTGGAAGAGATGAGGCAAATAGATCTATATGTGGGGATGAGAGGGCTAGTGGCATAGTTATGTCAGTTATCTATTTAGCCCACTTTGCTAAAGGAAATTCGGACCACCTAGATGAAGACTAAAGATGAGGAATTTTAGAAACTAAGAGAGAGAGAGAGAGAGCTTAGAGTGGTTATATGATTGGGGTTGATGGCATCTTGAGATACCAGAACTGACTTGCATTACCTAGAGGTTCTATCGTGATACCAAAAGTTCTAAAGGAGACACACTATTCACCTTATACCATCTACCTAGGCTGTACCAAAATGTATTGTGACTTGAGGTTACAATATTGCTGACATGGCATGAAAAATGACATGGCTCAGTATGTGGCAAGGTGTCTAGTATGCCAAAGGGTAAATATAGAACATCAGAGGCCTGGTGGGTTATTATAGCCAATTGAAATCCCAGAGTGGAAGTGGACAAATCTCACTATGGATTTTATTGCAAGTCTTCCCAAGACTATAATCGGTTCTGACAATATCTTGGTTATAGTGGACAGGTTGACTAAGGTAGCCTATTTTATTCCCGTTCGTACTACTTTGTTGAGAAATATGCATGGATTTATCAGAAGGAACATGGTGTGCCTAAGGTTATTATTTTTGATCGTGGATCAGTGTTTACATCCAAGTTCTAGACAGCTCTACATAAGGCTATGATACATGTTTGGATTTCAGTAGTACATATCACACCTAGACTAATGAGCAGACTAAGAGGGTGAACCAATAGATAGAGGACATATTGAGAGCTTGCGTCCTAGAATGAGGCAAAGCCTAGAGCCAATATCTTACTTTGGTAGAGTTTGCCTACAATGATAGCTATCACTCTAGCATTGGCATGGCTACTTTTGAGGCATTGTATAGACGTAAGTGCCAATCACCCTTATACTAGTTAGAAGTGGAGCAGACTGCTATTGTAGGGCCATAAATGATTGTAGATATAATTGAAAAATAGCCCAGATCAAGGAGAATATCTGAGTTGCCCAGTCTTGCCAGAAGAGTTATGCAAATACACGTCGGTGGAACCTAGAGTTTCAAGTGGGAGATTGGGTCTTCCTTAAAGTGTCACCTATGAGAGGTGTAGTGCAATTTGGCACCAAGGGCAAGCTAAGCCCTAGATATGTCGGGCCATATGAGATATTGGAATGAATTTGGCCAGGTGGCTTATTGCATTGCATTACAACCTTCATTGAGAGGGATACATGATGCGTTCCATGTGTCATCACTAAGGAAATATGAGCCCAATCCTTCTCATATTTTGGCACCAGAAGAAGTACAGTTAAGTGAAAATCTTCAGTATATTAAGCAACCAATCCGTATCCTGGATAGAAAGGAGAAACAGTTGAGAAATAAAACCATTTTCCTTGTTAAAATACAATGAAGTCATCACTTAGAAGACGAGGCTACATGGGAGCTTGAGGATATAACGCGGTATGAGTATCCTCATTTACTCGTCTAAGTTTCGAGGATGAAACTTTTTGTAAGGGTAATCTGAAATTTTTGTATATGAGTTACATGATTTTAAACATGCATTATCTACCCCATGCAACCATTATTAATATATTGTATTAGTATGAATTAAATTACATTGAAAATAATAATAAAATCAGATGGAATTTGGATGATTCGGATGAACAGTGCACTAACAAAAAGCCTTACCAAGTACCCCTCTTAAGGTTAATAAAAAAGTAATTTAGTGATGTTATTTTTCAAGAATAAAACTATGGGGTGGAAAATATATATAACTGAATACTAGCATACCAAATTTCATGAACAAATTCCACCGTTTGGTGCCTCAAAAAAATATGAATATTAAATACCCTGAAAATAAAAGGTTGATAGCATCCCACCCTTTTGAAATTTTGTTTTATTTTTAATCTTCTCATTTTGACTTAATTTAAGCTAAAATCTTTACAAAAATTCTATTATATTATTTGGAATTGGCTAAAAAATGTTTTAGTGGCAAAAGAGATGTATAATTTTGTCTAACATTTTTTCTTTATATTTTCACAATTTAATTTTAAATTGCTCAATTTACATTATATTGAACTAAATTTTGGAAAGAATATTTTTCATATTATTTAGAGTTTTAAAACAATTTTCAGTTCAAGTAGATATTTATAAATTAGGAAATTATAATTTTATTTTAGAAATTATGTATATGTATTCTATGCCCCCGAAAGTACCGATAAATTTTAATTTTGGTGCTTGATTGGCATAGAGCCCAATGTGGCTTATATATGTATTTTATAATGGCCATGGGGCCAACTTGTGTCCACCATGTGGCGAGGAGTGACCTGGTTGGCCAGCGGGCGGTTATGTGGGCAGCCAGCGCAGCCGGGCATTGCTATTAGCCTAGATGGCCTGATTGTTATGATTGACCTGAGTAGCTTGTGTAGGCATGTTTATAGAAAATTGGTACTCTTGTGATGCGATTAGGGCGGGGTGCCACTGGATATAGCAGTATGCCTGTGTGGGCCTGGCATGCTTCTAGCTGGGAATGCCATGATGGATTTGATGTGCCGAAGAGTGAAAGGGTAGTATTCCGGTTTATGAGCCTCTCGAGGAGGAGTGTGTGGAAGATGGTGAAGCCGTGTACTAGTGTAGAAGGTTGTCATGGATTGACAGATAAAAAGGGTAGTATGACATATCGATATTCGAGCTGATATTGAACGGTTACTTATTTATACAATATCATTATGAGTATGTGTATGAAATGATTAATGAGATGTTAATATTAAAATCTTAATGAACCTAGCCATTGATTGACTATGACATCCTGCATATGGCATGACATGTTTTGCTTGGTGGCATTATTGTTACTGCTTTATTTGTTGTTATTTATTACATTATTTACAGTCATGTTCTTTCGCTTACCTGCTTACTGAGTTTTGACCAAACTCACCCTTTTATTTAAATTTTTAGCTAATAGGTCACAGGACGGAGCCCAACAAGGTATTGGGTCTTGTGACGGGGCTATGCCATGACACTAGTAGAGGCTTTACTCCTTTTCATGATATATGATGATATATATTATTGGATGGATTTTGGATGTATATTAGACATATATCATTACTTAGTTGTACAGCATGCCATTTTATGGTGTAGGTGTATATGATTTAATAGCTAGGGTACAGTGTACCCCGATCTTAGTCTGTGAGTGTATGGTGATGTGTGTTGTGGAGGTGGCAGTTATATCAGCTTTGCATATATGTACTCCATAGTCAAGTTATTGAAGCCTGCCAGGAAACTATCCTATTCAATTGTAATAACATAGGTGATTATGGCAGGTGGCTACCATTTAGCTATCAAGATCCGATGACTTGATGCCTTATTTGAACCTTGTAGGCGAATGCGTAGGAAATTGAAAATCAATTGTGACCATAGGTGAATATGCTAGTAAGCAATTAAAGCCTGTACTTAGAAAAATTTTACACATTTGAGCACATAAGTTTTTTTCAAATATGTATGTACATAAATATTATTTTATTAATCATCAAACTACATTAAAACTAAGTTTTAATGCAAGTTAGAGCATATATAAGGAATATAGGATTTTGTAGAAGACTTTTAGATGACCTCTAAGACATGAATCTTCTTCATATGTTGGGAGACGAGGGAATCTCAAATTTGTCAAGAAGTTTTGTATCAATAAAGGGGTAGCAAAATCTTTGTGAAGGCAACCCTTCTCCTCGGTATTGCTATATTCTTTCTTCCATCTCTTTAAACTAGTTTTTTTGTTGCTCGTATATCTAATCAACTCGCTTTTAAAAATTGAACTATCTCTTGGTCCCATATGAACTTCTTCTTCTACTTCATAATGAGTTGTATCTTAAGCCCCTTGGATGGACTCCAATTGAAGACTTGATCATCCTATTCTCATCCCCAATTGATGTTGCATAAGAAGGAGATTCTAAGAAGTGCTTTATGTTAAGTGTGAGGCTTAGAGTAGTTTAGCCATCATGTTTTCCTTTTGTTGCATCTTTTATGCTAAGTCTACTATGGCATTTCTAGTTGTCTTTGATAGGCTGTACTTTCTTTATGATTTTATTAGGAAGCCATCATTGGGTCTATTCTTATTGTCTATGATCGGATAAGGATGAGACTCCTAAGTGTCTAACCTTATAGTGCCCTTTTTGGAGCTATTTCTTCCTTTTGATTGGAAATGTAAGGCAGAGAAACTGTTGGAATCTTTCTCTGGGTTGTAATAAGAGACTGCTTCGGCAAAAATTAGGGGGACATAATCCAGCCTTTCAGCATCTCAAGGTGTCCCATGTTTTAACATGATTTGGTATCATGTCTTTACTCTGCTTCATATTTCAATCTTCTATGATAACCAGATTGTAGCTAACTGAACTAAACTTCAATGCTTTAGACCTGCAAAATTCCATAGATAGTTACAAAACTAGTGAAATATGATTTTTTTGTTGTTCATTTTTGTTTCACTTAGATTATTGAGAGATTTTTATTAGTTTGGGTTGTTAGCTATTTTAGCCAACAATTGGTCCTTGAGATAGTCTCTAATACAAGCCACTTAGGCCAATAGGAATGGGTCTAACCTATAGTTCCATCATAGGCTTGAGTGTAAGCCTCAATGGGTAATGAATTTTCTTTGAAAGATAGAGTTTTATACCTATGAAATGTCCTATTGTTTTGAGTTTTAAGCCTTTGGTTTTGGAGTGAAAGTTCTATAATCCATAACTAGAGTTCTATAATAAAATTGTTGCATTTTAATATTTTTTGTTTTCAATTAAGAATCTAAGTATATGCCCATCCCTTCAGAATATCAATTATGTAGTGTTGATAAGAGGTGAGGTAAAAAATTATTTTATGCTTCTTGTTCATTCAGAAAATTTTGATTTATCCCCTTTTGAACTTGGAGCACCCAATCACAACATCCGTTTTGATTTTAGGTTCCTAGTGGAGTGGTCATTCTATAGTGTTAGGTATGTGTTGTGTATTCTGCAAGGCTATTGGGCCTGCATAAGGTTATACATATTTGGGAAGTGCATATTATATAGGGTTATAAGTGTTGGTTTGGTGTTCTCTAAGGTTATAGATACATAGAGGGGATAAACACAGAGAGGTTTGTGAGAGAGATAAACTATTGTCTCTTAAAAGAAAAGGTATAATTATTTTCCTACAATAGTGAATTACTCTTTTTCTCTGATGCAGTAGATTGCAAGGCCAAACCATGTTAATTACTATGTGTCCTCTGTATGATTAAGTATTTACTTGTGAGTGTGTGTTCTCAAATTTTTTTCCCATGCAAGTGGAATCAAAGATTTGGTTCAAGGGATTTCATGGCATTAAACTCTAGTGGGTGACCTTAGAATGGGAGTGCAAGCAAATCTACGACTGTCGGTTGTGGCAATGTGGACACATCATGCAGATTTTTAGGTTTTTCACGGCTATGATTTTAGGGCAGCAGGTTGGTGCTGAGTGTTTTGGATGGCTATGATTGCACGATCTATGCAGGGTAGCATGGTTGATCAGATGGCATGGGAAGGAGGCAAGCAGGGATGCTAATCAAGCATGTGTGTAGCTAGAGACATGTAAAGCCAGTGTCAGAGACGAGTGATTGATGATGACTTAAGCAGCAAGTGGCATAGGCAGTAGCAGTGGGTCTATCATTTTTTTCCTGCCAAGAAACATGGAGTCATCAACTATCGACAGCAAGCAAAAAGGACGACAATGGAGAGCCAAGGTTTCGTAGGAGGAGATGCAGTGGTGGTAGGTAAGAAGACAACACATAGCAATGGTTTTTTGTTTTTTAGGTGACTAGATCTAAGATATGGTGTGATGAAGGTATCGTCGGCATCAGAATAGTGACGACAATGTTCTAGTTGGTAAGGATAGATAAACAAATGGTCAATTGTCGGCAATGCAAAAGGGCAGCGGTGGTGGTGGCTAAGATTTCCTGCATTAGAAGGTGACACATGGAAATGATCTATCATGATGGACAGAAAGGACAAAAGAATGAATAATCAAATTTTGTTGGTCCATATCTGGTGATCTAGACGTCGGATTTTGGTGATTTAGGTGTCTTTTTTAGGTTTTGGGATGCTATGAATCACATGGACAGTTCAAATTGGACAAATTATGCTTGTTTTAGGGTGTTTTGTGTAAGACATTATGTTTTGCAATTGAAGAATGGCAGAATGGCTAAGATTTCAAATAAGATAACAATACAAAGCAGCTCAGGTCAGATGATGATGTAGATTAATTTGAAGGTGGAATTCACCATTGAAGCTTTCAATGGACAAAATGATTTCACTTTGTGGCAACAATAGGTGAAGAATATCTTAACAAATGTAGAGACAGTGAAAGCATTCAAGAAGTCAGAGAAAGCAGAGAAAATGATTGATGATGTATGGCAAGATATGAGGGATCTAGCAAGGAGTATGATCCAATTTTCTTATGGATAACATACTTTGAGAGGTCATTAATTTGACAAATACAAAGTTGTGGAGAAAGTTTGAGAGAAAGTACAAGTCAAAGTCATTGACAAATAGGAAATATTTGAAAAGCATCTATATAATCTTCAGTTGGCAAAGAGTGAAGACTTTGAGAGGCACTTGGATGATTTTAATAGAATATTAACAAAGTTAGATACATTGGGATTGAAAACTAGTGAGAATGATAAGACATTTGTCTCCAAGATTGAGGAGAAAGATAAAGCATTACTCCTATTAGCATCATTACTTAATTCTTATAATAATATTGTGATAACATTATTATTCACAAAGGATACACTAAAGATGGATGATATTATTACTTCCTTGTAGATGAAGGAGACCCAGCAGAAAAATAGCAATGGTGGATTATTAGGCAATGAGAGTGCTTTGGCGATGGCAGGTGGTCGTTATAACAGAGGAAGATCTATTGAGAGGAAGAATGGTTTTCAGAGAGAAGGGAGTAAATCTAAGTCAAAAGGAGATTTTAATTATTGGGCAGGTAGAAAATATGATCATTTCAAGAGGAACTATCTTAGAGTACATGAGAGTCAAGAGAAAAGGAGAAAGAGAAAGGAAAGCAAACGATAGAAGAATCATCGGATGAGACTATGATTGTTGAAGACAACATATATGGGAGTGATGTCTTACTTATGACAAAAGCCAGTATAGATGCTCTTGATTGGATTTTAGATTCCGGTTGTTCAAATGTGTTAAGGAGAAATTTAATACATATAAAGAGAGTAATAGTGGTAATGAGGATGAACTTGATTTCATTGGAAACATTGGACTCAAGAGGTTACAATATGTCTATTGGAGATGGAATTCTCAAGGTAATCAGAGGAGCCATAAGGGAACCTATCAAGATTGATAGGGAGTGTGAAAATAGGTGGAAATCCTATGAGTTCCCAAGTTGCAAGTACAGGAGGAGTACAGACAGTCAAGTCTATGGAGAGTCAAACTTGATAAATGATCAAGTTTGTGGAGAATTTTGAGAAGAAATAGGTGATGTTTGCTTTGATTGTTCATGATCATATCTCTGGTAGAGATTGCATTGCAATGATGAGAGATGAGGAGTCACATCAAGTATTACAGCGGTGGTGAGCTGTATGTGGCACCAAGGAGGAGTTCAATTGACCATCCTAGTTGAATTGTAGTAGATAGAGTTTGGTGGGCTTGTAGGATAGATGGTGACACTCGTTATATTTCAAGTTGGTTGGATGCTTTAGAATTCAAGAGAAGGTGGAGATTTGTTAGTTATGTGTCTTATATTTCATAAGGCCCAATAGGCCTACACATAGGTTAAAAGTATTTGGAAAGTGCGTATTGTGTAGGTTATAAGTATTGGTGTTCTCTAGGGTTAGAGATACACAGAGGAGATAGATACAGCGAGGTATGAGAGAGGCAGGCAGTTGTCTCTAAGAGGAAAAGGTATAATTGTTTCCCTATGATAATGAATTATTCTGTTTTTTCTAGTAGATTAGGTTGCAAGGCTGAACCACGTTAATTGTTATGTGTTCTCTATGTGATTAATTATTTGCTTGTGATTATGTATTCTCAATTTTTTTCCCTTACATATATATAGCACCTCTATAATAAAAAATGTTACCATAGGCCAACTAAGTATATTATAAGATGGCCTAAAATACTAGATGGGTGGACAAATTTGCTTTTCAAAGAAAATAGCTGCACCTATGAAAGTGTGCTGCAATAGAAATCTAACTTGATGTGTGTAATGTGACCTTTGATCATTGGTCTTGCACGAGCTAATTTGGACTAGTGAATGAAACAGGAAATGAATCTCTTTTGATTACCTGGATCATGAACTTTATACAATTACAAAGAGAAATACTTGACAAAAGGGAGTTGCCACTACCCAAATCTTGGAGGGGGGTCAATGAAACAAAAGGGGATTTCAACAAAAGCTCATTGCTGGATTGGACATTAGAAGAAAAGAAAGCTCAGGAGGGATGGAGATAATTGGATCAAGAGGGAGCTATTAGCCAAACTTAGATGACTTCCCACCTCCTTCTATTGCTAGAGGAGATGACTCCTATTGGGAGGAGACAATTTAGTTTCGCAAACCAAGGCAACCAGAGTTTCTTCCCTCTTTTCATGGTAATTGCTTATGCTTGGGAATAGGAGTGTGCATGGGTCAGGTTCAACCTGAACCAAACCCAAATTTGGGTAAAAAAATTTAAACTAGGTTTAGCCCGACCCAAACCCAAGTGAGTAGTGGGTTCGGTCTGGACACAGGGTTTGGGTACCCAAAACCGGCATGGTTAAGAGAAAAAAACAAAAAAAAAACAAATACCTCCTCGTACGGTATAAGCCCGTAAATCACCCACCCTAGATCCCTAATGCCTCTAAATCCTCGATGCCCCTTTCCTCTTCTCTCCCATCTAGCTCATCTCCTGCTTCCTACCCTAAATCGCCAACGCCGAGGCTGAGTGGAAGCATCACCCCAATGCCTGCCAGCCCTTCCAATGCCTCCCCTTTCTTCTTCTCTTCTGCTCGTCTCCTGCTCCCAACTCCCTGCCCTAATTCGCCGATGCCAATGCCAAGTGGAACCATTGCCGGAGTGGAAAGCACCAAGTGGAAGCATCATCGGCAGATGGCGAGGTAACCCATCCCTCCCTCTCTATCAACGTTCATTCTCTCCCATCTCTTCGTCTCCCTCTTTGATTCTCTCCCTCTATTTCTCTCTCTCTCTCTCTCTCTCGATTCTCTCTCCCCAATCCCCATCTCTCCGGATCTCCCTCTCTGTTTCCCTCCTCTCTCTCTCTCTCCTCTTGTTTGTCATGCAGAAATTGGTGCTGCCAATGTTGGAGGAATTAGTCCTAAGTTTGGTAGGGATGTTGGAGGATTTATTCGCCCTCTATTCGGCTTGTTATCTCCTAAAAAAAATACAATGGGTCTCCTTGGTTGGCTATATAAGGGAATAAAATCCCTTTCACTTTTTTTTTCCTATTTTGCACTTTATTTCCGATGTTAAACCAGACATATATATCATTTTTGTAAACTCTACTTTTTAATAGCAACCTTGTCCACAATAGAAAAAATAGTTTTTCAGTCCGACCTTATTCATTCCTAAGTTATCCTATTACTTGCTTTCATCAATTTAGGCAGCTAATATTACTTGTAATCATAGCCCCATTTGCTATTTAATTGATGCATTAGAATTATATTGTCTGTTGATATGCATTACAGCGTTGTATTATTAACTTGTACAGTTTATTTGTATTAATTATGATGTCTTTGGAATTGCATGAACATGTTTTTTATTGAAATGTTCAAAGTGTTTTCTTGACAACAGATTTATGTTCTTCCAACCAAAATATAGGATACATGTGTGTGACTGCTCATTTTATTGATCAAGAGTGGAAATTTCCAAAAAATTTATTAGTTTTAATAAGTTAGAGTCTCCGCACACTAGTGAAGTAATTGGACAATCACTTGAAGCATGTTTAGTTCAATGGGGTTTACAAAAAGCATGTTTAACATTAAATGTTGACAATGCAAGTGCAAATGATGTTGTTGTACGTTATTTGAAAACAATGCTTTTGGGTTATTCAGATTTATTATTGGATGGAGGCTACTTTTATGTGCGATGTGCTGCACATGTTCTAAATCTTATTATGAAAGAAGGATTAGATGAAAAGGTTGAATCCATTGACCGTATTTGGAACATTGTGAGATATGTTAGGGATTCTCCCTCATGACAACAACACTTTGAAAAATGTGCTACTAAGCTAAATAGTGATACAACAACTGGTCTTATCTTGGATTGCCCTATAAGATGGAATTCTACATATCTCATGCTAGAAAGGGCAATAAAATTTCAAAAGGTCTTTGTGCGTTTAGAAGTAGAGGACAATAGTTTTCAAAAACTAGATCTTCCAACTGTTGTAGATTAGGAAGTTGCATCACTTTATTGTGATTTCTTAAGGAACTTTTATGATGTTACAATGTATTTATCCAGATCTTTATATGCAATTGCTAATAATTTTTTTGTTGAGCTTTATAAGATTGAGAAATTGTTGTATGAAATATCAAGTGATTCTAATTCACTGCTTCATGTTATGTCTGTAAGGATGAAGGGAAAATTTGAGAAATATTGGGGTGGGCTTGAAAAGATCATTTTTATTATTGATTTTGCATGTATCCTAGATCCATGGTACAAGATGGGATATATTGCATTTTGTTATAGAAAGCTTTATGGGAATGAAAAAGGAGAGGAAATTGTTAAAATGGTTGACAGTGGATTTAGAAAATTGTTTCGAATTTATGAGAAAAGTTATTCTTCTATTGATGATGGTCATGAAGTTATTCAACAAACTGCAAAAGATGTGGCTAGTTCCAAGGTTAAAGCAAGCAATGATTATCATGAATTTAAAGCAATTACCAAAGTAATGGTTTCAAAAATGGAGGTTGACTAGTATTTGGAAGATGAAATAGAAGATGATTCCCCCAACTTTAATATTTTAAGATGGTGGTCTATGATGTCTAAGTATCATATATTGTTTCAAATGGAATGGGATATATTAGTAATTCCTATTACTATAGTTGTATCAAAATTTGCATTTAGCACTGGAGGGCAAGTTCTTGATGATTATCGAAGTGCATTAACACCCGATTTTGTAGAAAGTTTAATTTGTACACAAGATTGGTTGTGCTTGGAGGGGGATCAGACAAGAGTGAAATCTGGAGGTAAATTTTATTAGTTGCATTCATTTATTATTTCCAAAATAAATAATTTGTATGCCATCTTATTAAATAATGTGTTCTTTACTTTAAGGTGCAAGTTCTAGTATGAAAGCTACTGTTGCCACTGATACTGTCTCAGTTTATCAATGATGTTATGCTTGAAGTATTAAATTAAATTTCAAGTTTTACCAAGTAGTTAAACATTATAATATGAAGATGCTAAAGATGTTGTTTTTTATGTTTTTTAGGGAAAGAAAATTTGGTTAGAAGAGCATAATTTTGAAACATGGGTCTATGTTATAAAGAATTACCAAGAAATTTTGTGCTTTTAAGTTATTTTACAATGGTTTCATGTTATTATAATGGTTTGAGTGTTTGACAATAATTTAACATTATAATATGGTTTGATAGACAATATGGAATGGATGCTACTCTAGGGTACTTTTTTTTTCTTTTGTTCTTTCTTTTTTGCAGTGCTTCAGAATGTATACCTTCTTGATCCAAATTTGTTGTAAGTTTGTTCGAAATCTTTATATGTTCTTGCTTTTTCCAGTTATTTTCTTATTCATTTTCTACTGAAGGACTTCTTACTATTTTCTTCTAATTCTTATTGCAATTTCCTTTATTCCTTCTAGGTATCGAATTAAGATTCTTCCAATGGGAAGTTACCCATGAATTATGGATACCAACAACAACAAATATGAAATGTAAGTAACTGTTTCTTTCCTTTTGAGTTCATTTACTCCAATAAAAGGTTCATTGCATTGTTGTTTAATGATTCTTGTTGACACTTCTATGTTGTACAATCATCATTCCTTCTTGTTTGTACTCAATTAGGTCCATTGTGTATATTTTGGGGCTTGAGGTGCCCAAATTTGGTTTTCCATTCATCTTGTTCTTATAATGCACATCTTATTAGGCATTTGGGTCTTAGTTTTAAAGCATTGTTTCTAAACCAGATTCAATTTGGGATGACCATGCAAGTGATCAGACATGAATATGTTTTGGTGGCACCCTTTTTGTGATTTTGCTGGATGGGAGAACTTATATAACACATAAATTTATCACCTGGGCAATAACACAACTCTTTTCCTACTGTTTTCTGCCCAAATTACTTATAAGGTGATAAGATCATAATATATCATATTTTTTATATCTAAATTAACATGTTTAAGATCTTTTTTAATATTTTTTAGTAGATATTGCACTTAATCGAGTTTGTTTTATTAATATATAAAATGAAACTGAAGATTACAATAGATATTACTTTAAAGCAATTTCTTGGACTGATGGAGGCATATTTGAAAATCTATTCAACATGAAAGTTTTAGACTTTATTCTTTTCTTTCCAATGCATCAAAAATTATATGATTCTAAATTTATATTAGAAATTTATGGCTAAAATAATGCAACTATCTGTAGAGCTTCACATTCGTCTACTACTTCATTTGACAGAAGGTGTCACTTTGAAGACTTACAACTCATACAAGATGGATGATTTAGACAAAGTGATTGATGAGAATGCAAAATGTCATATTTTATTCTCCTAATACTTCATCTTTTGCACCTATTTGATTCCTAAATATA
>JAYJMB010020281.1:0-28905 GCA_036873735.1 Pouteria campechiana
GGGGTTAGGGAAGAAGGTACTCTTGTGTGTGGTTTGACTAAAGTAGTGCCCGCGAAGTGCTGGCTAGAGCAGGGCCCATGCGCCTTTAGAAAGTAATGGATCTGGAGATGCTCTAACACTTTTACTTTTTAATCCTATAGTGCTTGCCCAAGTGGGTCTGCCCAAATATTTGCTTTCAGTGGATCCGTAATTCTATGTTTCAAGCTCCTTTGCATGGGATCCCTCCTTTTTGAATTTCATTGCCAATCATTCTGCGAAAGCTTTATTTGTACTAATGTGACCTCTCAACGCTTCTATTTGTCCACATGTACGAGGTTTAAATGTGATGAGATGTGAAAATGACTGGTTTATAATTTCCACATATCCCTAGGCTATCATTTCTCTAGTTTTACACAAAACCTTAAACAATTTTGTTGAGAGACATCTTTAGGATGCCGCTACAAATAAGAAAAATCATTTTGCTTTTGGTTTCTTCTTCGTCGCTTCTGTCTTTGTGCTGTTGCTGTTCTCTTCTTTTTCTCCAGTAACTCATCATCGTCTTTTGTTCTCATTTCTGATTATCTTTCTTCCCTATGGCCATTGAGAAGTCTCATCCACGTTTATCAAAAAGTTTCAAGGAGGCATTCTGACTCTATCCTCTGCTAGAGGATATGAGTTGGGTGTTTCCAGAATCCACTGTCTTACCATGGCATCCTCACAAAAACCTGGTTTCTATTTCTTTAGGTTCGCTTAGGGTGGGATTTCATTTATATCAAACTCATTTCATCTGTCCTTCTTCATGGCTATAATATTTTTCTAGGGCAATTAGTCCCAAATGGCTAGCGTTATATCATGTCCCTTTGTCAGTGGGTCCATCATCTTTGAGAGATTTCTATTTTCACTTTCTCAATGTTTTCAACTATCTTTACCTTGAGCAATGCTCCTCATTTTAGCTATTACTTTTATCTTATCCCCCATGTTTCCTAGCGCGAGTTTTTCATATGAACTGTTGACCCAGACGATAACTAGAAGAGTCATTAGGCTTGGGTTAAGATTGTTGTGTTTTCCCTTTTCCGGCAGTTTGTACGACTAGTCCTGCTCGTCCCTCAATTAGTTTTTCTCCTTTAGAGCAATATAGCTTGTATGTCATTAGGTATAGGCTAATGACTATGAGCCTGTTGCCAATGGATGCTATTTCTTCCGCAAACCACTATCTCCAAGCGGACTTTTCGTGTGGCTTTCCTAGTGAAGAGGTTGTCACTCCTGATCCTCTTCCTTCTTTGTCTTCTTTGTTCCTCGACCTAAGATCTACTATAGAATAAAAATAAGACCTTTTTGCTTATTTCAGCATAACTCTTCACTCTGCTCCTACTCATGCATCCGCTTCTAATCCTGATCAGGCAGCTCCTCTGCCTCGACAGGGAATTAAAATGGTCACCCGAAAGCAGAATTTTCATGCTTCTACTAGTTCTAATAGGGAGCAATCACTAGCTTTGGAAGTCTGATTGGAGCCAATAGGTTTTGATATTCCTTGCGAGGCTAGTCCCATTGATCTCTCCTCTAGCGACAGCACTTCACAAGCTTCCACACCTCATTTTTCTTCCAAACCTGGTCAGGACACCATAGTAGACCCGTCTACATCCTTTGTCCTCGAGGTCGCCATTAGGGAGTAGGTCTATTCTCTAGGGGATTTCGGTGGTTCCTCTAGAGGGGTAACGTATCCCCCTTCTCCTATACCAATTTCTTTTAATCCCTCCTCATCTATATGGACTTCCCCTATAATTCCTTTCTCGATTGGTTTTGTTTCTCCTAGTTTTAGGCCTGTAGTTCGTGTAGCTTTGGTGGCGGGTCTAGAGTTGACTGTAGTCGAGGGATCCACAAAGGTTGCTATTAAGGAGAAAGAAGAGGTCCTAGAGAGGCCAATGGTTATAAGGACGCAAGAAACTTTGGTGGTTGTTAAGGCATCCTCTTCTGCTGTTGTTTCTTTTCCTTCTACTGCTTTTGCAGGTGAGTATCTCTCTCGCCCACTTTTTATATATATTATTGATAAGAAGGTGCTAACATCTTTCTTTGAAGGTACTGACTCTTTTTTTTTATAGGTTTATTTTCTTCTTATCAGTTGTCTCATGCTTTAAAGCGTTCATACTCTAGCCCTAGCCTGGCTCTTTTAGCCCAACACTTCCAAAGAGAGGATTCAAGTTTGAGCGAGCAGGCATTAGCTCCCGAATCTATCTCCATTAGTGGGACCACTGCTTTAGTGAGTCAAAGTTCCTTGTAACCTTTTGCTTCGACCGGTGCCGCTCTAAGGGGGAGGACACCAATACTGTCCCTACTGGAGAACTTGATGATGGTGTTTGCCTTTATCACCAGTCTTGCCTGCCCCAAAGACCACTCCCGGGCTAATGCATGTAGTTGGGATGGCTTGGTGGTGGATTCTGCCCTCAACATCATGTGGAATGCAATTAGAAGGCAAGGCTTCATCAATCAGATGGAGTGCGTAATACAATAGCTCATAGTCGCTCAAGAGCAATGGGACCATGTTATCACTAAGTTTTTCACTGCGATGGCAAAATTAAAGGAGGAGCAGGTCTACTTCAATGAACTAGAGGGATCGACTTTGGAGCTTAAAGCAAGGGAGGATGAGGTTCTGGCAGGCTGGGATGCCACGATGCTCGTGCAGAAGGAGGCCAAGGATTCCCTTAAGAGGGTGGAGGTCGAACGTGATGCTGCGGTGCTTGCGCAAAAGGAGGCCAAAGACTCCCTTAAGAAGGTCGAGGTTGAGCATGATGCTGCTGTGGTGGTTGTCGATGCCAAGGTGGAGCAGCTGCCCAAAGTGGAGATAGAAGTTGCTTGGTAGGAGGAGTCTCTACGGCAGGAGGCAAGCATGTTGAGAGAGCAGCATGCCATAGAGGTTACTCGAATCCGCTAGTTACGCTTGGAGAAGCATGCTACGACACCTGAGTGCCGAGAAATATTGCTTCAACAAATGACTGAATATTTTAGTTAGCACTTTAATTCCTGTAAAAAGAAAATAACTAGGAAATTTCTTGGGATAGGCTTAAAAGATTTTCAACCAGATGGGGAAGATTTGTAATTGTCAAACCTATGTCAAATGAAAAGATATATTTTCCTTTTTGCACATTTCATTCATAGTAATAATTGGATCTATGCATACAGACTAGGATCTTTGAAAGACATTTGTAGGAGTTAGAAAAGGGGGGAGCAAATGCCCTTAGTGTTTACTTTCTCTCGGTTTATGTATAGTAACACTTTAGGAAATGTCCATTAATAGGTAGTTCTCTTATGCCATTACTGCTTGCAATTTTGTATGAGCTATTGATGTAGGCCTCTTGGATGACGTAAGACTTTTCTCATTTGGACTCAAACTTGTCAATTAACTTGCCACCCACCATTAGTTTGGTCCTTAGTTTGAGAACTAGATCACCCGGGTGATAGGCTTGGTGTTTAACCAATCAATTATATGCCTCAACCATGTGGGCTTGGCATAACTCAATCCTTTCTATTGGCTTGTAATTAATTTTCATCTAAAACATCAAGCTCCTCGAACTATAACTTGGCTTGTTAATCTATTGTCAAACTTGAGTTGGTTGCAACTCTTAGTGATGGCAATTGTACTTCCAAGGGTAAGACCACCTCTGCTCTAAACACCAGAGATTATGGAGTTAAATTGGTTACTGTTCAGTGAGTGATGTGATAAACCCAAAGTGCTTCTGGCAATTTGAGATGCCACTGCTGCTTATTCTTATCTATCATTCTTCTCATAATCCTGAGGATGACCTTATTAAATGCTTTCACTTGGCCATTTTCTTGTGGATGATATGGTATAGAGAACAAATTTTTGATACCTTGCTTTTGACAAAACGTCTCTATTTCTTCATTCCTGAATAGAGTGTCATTATCCATTGTCATCTGGTAAGGGTTGTCATATCGATACATGATCTTGAACTTGATGAACTCGATTACTTCTTTGGCTCTGACTCTCTTATATGAGCCAGCTTCTACCCATTTTGGAGAAGTAATTGGTTGCTGCTAGAATGTAAGCATGTCCCTTGAAAGATGGAGGGTTGATTGGGCCAATAATGTCAAATCCTCACCATGCAAATGGCCAAGAGATGCTTGTAGGTACCAACTTTGATGGTGGTATGTGTCAAATATTCCTATGAAGCTGACATTAGAGACATGATTTGGCAAATTTCAGTGAGTCTGACACCCTGGTAGGCCAGTAGTATCCTAAAAATTTGATCCATCTGTATAATCTTTGATCAGATGGATACCCATCGTATGAATTGGAATGCGCTTGCATGAGCACATATTGAATCTCTTCCCCATTAAGACAACGGAGCCAGAGTCCATCATATGCCTGGTGATAGAGTGCATTATTTTAATACATATATCAAGTAGCTCTTTTTCTTAGGGCTAATCTTTCTTGTGATTTTTCTGGGAGTATTCCATAATGTAGGTAGTTGATGTATGGGATTCACCAATCATCCACCATTAGTTCCATGTAGGCTACACATTCCACTCGCTTAGTAGTCTCCTTATTATATGAGTTATGAATGCGGCTTTGTTACTCAACTTTGATAATGAATTGTTGGCCACTAGCAATGGCTAGAGCGGTTACCAAGTTGCCAAAGCATCAGCAATGGTATTATCGGTCCTTAGAATATGCCCAATACTGACTTAAAAAAGTTGATCCAATAGCCCTTGCGCAATATCATAATATTGGCATAAGCTAGGCTGGCAAACTTCATATTCAGTGGTTAATTGTCGAACTACCAATTATGAATCACCAAAGATATTCAGTTTTGTAATCTCAAAATTGAGGGCAATTTTGAGTCCTAAGATCAGAGCCTCATATACCGCTTCATTATTGGTGTAATTCTTACCCAAGTAGAAAGAATAAGGAAAGACATCTTTCTGAGGTAATATGAAGAAAATTCCAATGCTAGCACTAACAAATTTGGCAGCACCATCGAAATACATTTGCCAGAGAGTGTTAACTTAGGTGATGAATACTACTCATTTGGTAAGTCTTCTTGCACAACGACTTCTTTACTGGCTGGATGAACCGCCAAAAAGTCAGCTAGGACTTTTCTTTTCACTACTTTTTGTGGTATAAAGGTAATATTAAATTTTGATAATAATAATGACCACTTTGCTAACTGTCCCGATAGCATGGGACGAGTGATCAAGAACTTGAGTGGATCCACTTTAGAAATTAACCAGATCTCATGAGTGAGGAAATAATGTCTTAACTTTTGAGCTACAAATACCAAGACAAGGCATGTCTTTTCGATCAAAGCATAATTGCATTCTGCATCAATCAATTGACAACTGAGGTAATATAATGTTTGCTCCTTACTGTCTAGATTTTCTTGTGTAAGCAATGCCTCTAGCTATTGCTTACTCGGGGAGATGTACAAAATAAGTGACTTACCCTTAGCTGGTGCAGTCAAAATCGATGGATTGTGGAGCAATTTTTTGATGATATCGAAGGCTTTTTGGTAAGCTTCATCCCAAACAAAAGCCACACTTTCTTTAACAATGGTGAAAAGGCTAACATCTTCCCGCTAAGTTGGCAACAAATCGTATAATATAAGATAATAAGCCTTACAAGCTTCTCTGGTCATCTAGGTTCCTTAGGGGAGGTATATTTTTAATCACCTCTACTTTTTGTGGGTCTGCCTCGATTCCTCGATGAAGGATAATGAATCCCAAGAATTTGTCTGACCTAACACCAAATGCACATTTGAGTGGGTTCATACATAGCTTGTTTTTCCTAAACCATACAAAGACGGTGCGTAGATCCTGATGGTGGTGATCATGACCATGGGATCTTACCACCAAATCATCGACATAGCATTCAATATGTTTGTTAAGCATGCCATGAAAAATAACTTGCGTAGTTCTTTGATAAGTATCTCCTGCATTCTTTAATCCAAATGGCTTAACTTTATAGCAAAAGATGCCCATTGGAGTGCGAAATTCAGTGGACACTTCATCTGTTGGTGCCATCTTGATTTGGTTGTAGCTGGAGTAACTATCCATGAATGAAAATGAGTCATAGAGCAATGTGTTGTTGACAAGGAGTTTTGTATGTGACAGTAGGAACTCATCTTTTGGACAGGTTCATTGAGATTGCGAAAATCAACACAAACTTGAATTTGCCCATTCTTTTTCTTTACAGGGACAACACTGGAGATCCATCTTGGGAACTTGATTTCTCGAATGAAATTGACTTTTAGCAACTTATTGATCTCATTAATGGTTTGTTGCTCCAAATCAGGTCTGAACTTTCTTAGTGCTTGCTTTACTGGTCACTTGCTTAGAGAGATATGTAAAGAATGCATGGTAATATCTGGATTTAACCCAGGCATTTCAAAGTATGTCCATGCAAAAATATCTTTGAATTCTCTAAGAAGATCTATTAGCAATTTTTTTCATGTTTTGGCAGGGATTTGGTGATGAAGGTAAGGCGCTTATCTTCATCTGTACCCAAGTTGAATTCTTCAAGTTCATTGATTGTTAGTTGTCCACCATCTTCTAACCCCAGCAAAGCTACACCATAGGTTATTTCTTTTAGAGAAGAATAAGAGTCCTTGTCTTCTTCTTCCTCTGAATGATCGAATGGTTAGGGTCTGGCTTGTGATCAGACTCATGTGTCTCACTCGCTGTTCCTAACTCTAATTTGAGAATTGATGGTTCATCAATGACTTCTTTGTTGTCTGTATCACTAGGTCTCTCCAAATTTATTTGTGCTTCTTTGTCATTGGACTCAGATTCTTCCTCTTCTGTTGATGCATGGTGAGAGGTAGAAACCATGTAGCAATGTGCAATTATTAATAGGACAAATGACGTTTCTGACATTTTGGACTCAGTAGGAGTTGATTGACAGTCCCACATAGTAGGCTCGATAGTCAACCCAATACTCACATAGGAGGAATATGGGGTATACTCCTCATCACTATTCATGTAAATATCATCATCTGCACAAGGACCTATCCGATCTACTGGATACCGGAGACCCCTTAATTTTCAAAGATGAGCAGATTGGTTATCGACATATAAGATTCATCAGAATAAATGCTGAGGAGATCAATCATCCTTCTGCATGCCTTACTGAATTTCTAAAAATTTTTGGCAGATAGGAATTTCTTGGGTAGAAGATCAAAAGTACGGTATTGTCCATAGGGCAAGCCCATTTCCTTGAATACTAATCTTCCTTGTTCCGTTGGGGATTGCAGTTTAGGTTATTCACGCTGAATGATTTCTAACTCAGCCAATTGAGTTAGTGATCAATTGTACTCGACCAACATGGATTGTAATTTTCCTCCTTGGATTTTCCATTTACTACTTTTGGTGAGATTGGAGGATGTCTCTTGCTTTGCTTAATTGGGGTTCCTAGTGTTAATCTCAAAATGCAAAGACTGTATTGATTTTGAGACTACTTGAGAGTAGCTTAACACTGAAGTTGGCAACGTTGGAGAAGTAATTGTTGTTTTCCTTAAGCCCAGAGTGTTGATCTGGAATCGAGTGCTCTCAATTGGTGCCGGTTGTGGTAGCATATAAGCTTGCAAAGAGCTTACAACATGATTCTAATAAAGTCTAGCTAGTGGGGTTATGGCTTTCTCCCTACCTATTGATGACCTAGCCAACCCTCTTCCACGTCCTTTTCCAAACGGTCTTGGTGTCGATGTCCCAACTTGGAAGGAAAAGGATTGTGGAGTTGAAGAAGTTGCAACTAAGCTCTAATTAAACATATTCTGAATTAGTGGAGCTAGTGCTAGGGTAGGAATTACCAGGTGCTGCGACAATTACAGATACTGAACTGGTGACTTATCTCCATCATCATTGTCTACTTGGATCACTTCCAGCTTTTTCATGAGTTTCAACTTATTTTCTTGTGTGATACTTGTTGCAATGTTAAAGCGCAAAGACATTGGTAGCGGGACCACCGAGAATGGAGCCGCCTATGGAAATAAAGCCCACGATGAGGGTTTTTATGATGTGAACTCTTATCTTTTGGCAACAAACGGTTGTTGCCTTCTATCTATAGTTGCTTAGCCAATTCTTTTGGTTGCTCCAATTCATTCGGTGTCAGCTTATAATATTTGCCTTCTGAGAAAAATGCCTCTAAAATTATAAACAGTCATACATCAATCGTTATGCACTTCATTATGCCATCCTGGTAGAACTTAAAGCATTGGTGCACTATGGATGCCACAACTTGGTATCGGTGCAACCATGGCCTTCTGAGCAACATGTTGTAGAATGTTGGTGCATTAATGACATAGTAATTGACCTTTATGAGAAATCCTTGAATATCAAGACTCAAGTTGATAGTTCCCATAGTCCTTTAACTCTCTTGGTTAAAGCCTCAAATGACCAAAGTGCTGCTTTCGAGCATGGATGGACACATCCCAATACACTTTAGTATTTTGAGTGGAAGAATATTTATCGCAGATCCTGGATCTAGCATTATGCAGTTAATCCTTTCTCCTGCTAAATCGCCACTTACAAATAATGGATGATTATGTTATCTACTTCTAAGCAATAAGTCATCATCTATGAAGGTGATGGTCTGGTTGCATTAAATTATATTATCAGCCTCTGCCAGGTATAAGTCTTTGATAGACTCATCTACTAGTGCATTAATGAGCACTTGTCGAGACTCCTTAGAGAGCTAGAGTGTATCGTATATGCTTAGTCTTGCTAGGATTCTGTGATGAGCGACAACATCATATTTTGGTTTATTCATGAGCTCTAGAGCTTCCCTTTCTTTAGCATCGTATATACCTAGTCTTGCCAAGATTCTGCGGTGAGCGACAACATCATATTCTAGTTTATTTGTGAGCTCTAAAGCTTCCCTTTCTTAAGCTTTGTATATACCTAGTCTTACCAAGATTCTGCGGTAAGCGACAACATCATATTCTGGTTTATTCATGACCTTTGGAGCTTCCCTTTCTTCAAAAGGGGGAGAAGGAACTCCAAGTAGTGGCTCTTCTTGCATTGGCACCTTTTCTTTGTCCTAAGTTAAATTCTTTTTGGATCGTAACACAGTCATTGCTTCAGTTAATTCAGATGTTTCTTATGGAGCATTTCTTCATTTGGCATGATGTTAGTCATGTTGCAAGATACCTCCATAGATTTTGATGGCTTGGATCAGCAACTTGAGCAATTCAGGAAATGAAGCAGGCACTTCTTTAGGCAATGGAAAAGCCTTTCCTTTACGAAAATGCATTTCCATATTATGCGCTTTTCTTCTCGCAATACAAGATAATAAAGGCGAAAGCTACACCATCTCAAGGCGAAATCATAGAGATGCTCCCCTTCAAGAGGATGAATTTCCCATACTTGTGTCTTAGAGAACTGAGAAGTATAGTCATGATATCTATGTATAAATGCTTTAGTTAGCACCTTCTAAGATCTGAATGATTCGGCTGGCAATGTCGAGGCATGACTATTACTAGCCAATGAAAATGGGAAGCTTTTGATTGCTTATGCCTCATTCTAGGACATCATCCGCACGAAGGCTTGATATTGGAATAAGTGTCCGATAGTAGTTATGAAGTGTTCTTTGAATAATTTCATCATAGGCCACCCTAAGTAACATATTTGCTTAATTTCTGGAATTACCATTAAAATAGGGGCCTTCATGCGATGCAGGTATGCAAGGACCCTCGCAATGTGAGATTCTATGAACACTTGCTCCTTTGGTGGGTCATCCATCACCTTCATCTTCTTATTTTTAGCTTGATCCAAGGCTGGTGTGCTATCATAGATAACTAAATTTAAAACTTTACTCCAATTAAATTACCTATAATATGTGAATAAGGGTCGATCCCACAAGGGGTACCTAGCTTAATTTTATGCAAAGTGAACAAGAATGGGAGGTGCTTTTGAATGTAATGAAGATAGTGTTATAAAAGAAATCTATCAGAGAATAAAACCTTGGTTCAAGTCAACATCCACCATCACAATCTCATAATTGATCTTTTGATGCATTTATAAATCAAATCATACTTTGAATATTCACCATTGGAATTATTTTTCCTATCTCTCCTTCAACATAGTTAATTAGAAACACGTGATCCATTT
The DNA here is from genome assembly GCA_036873735.1 of Pouteria campechiana. NCBI lineage: Eukaryota > Viridiplantae > Streptophyta > Magnoliopsida > Ericales > Sapotaceae > Pouteria > Pouteria campechiana. The sequence goes on from JAYJMB010020281.1 coordinate 10,099, forward strand.
AACCCTAACTACTAAACAACCTCAGACACTCACTAGAGATTTAATCTAATAGTAGCCTTAGGATTTGTAGAGATTGATGAAGCTAAACAACACACATACATATAGTTGTATTTAATTTAGTTGAATATTCTTTCTAAGATTTAATAACTATAACAACAACAAATTATCAAACCCTAGTTGCTTCGAAGATTAGAGGGATTAAACAATTATGGATTTAATATCTAATCTACCAATAGATTGCAATAAATAATAAACTAGTAGATCTCCAAGCACTTAAACATAACAATCATAATCATGAATCAAAGAAGAACATTCAATACTTAGAGTATAAATTAAATAATTAAAATAAATTAGATTTCACAGTATATAAATTATGAGGCTTCTATCTCCTTAAACCAAGAATAAAAGTTTAGCTATGTAAGGTCATGAAATCATAGAGAAAATAAAATAAAAGAGAGAATCAAAAAAAATTTCTATCAAAAGCCGCCAGGAAATCCTCTCCAAACCCTCGTAAAAGAACTCTTAAAAACTCTAGGAAATTGTTATTTAAAACAGAGCCAAAAAATGCAAAAATTCAAAAACAAAATAGAAAATAAAAATTTTGATCAGCCTCTAGTGCCACCAGCACTGGATTGGCACTATTGGCACCACCTTGCTATTTGATGGGGTGGTGTTGATTATGAGTAGGTGTCGACAATATCGGTTTGCTGTTTGTCATACATGCATCCACTGTTTCAACCATAACTTACTCATTTAAACCTAGAATTACATGATTCTTCTTGTAATGGTTAGATACCTTCAAGATATACAATTTTTATGTTGATAATGTTTTACAAATCATAATTTAAATATGAAAAAAGTGGTACACAATTGATACAATGTGTAATCTTTAGCTCTTTTTTGACATATTTTGATACTTTCTCTGCTCAATTGTTCTTAATGTAGTATTTATCTCTTAGAACTACAAACATAAAAGTTATAGAAATTATTTTTCTATTTCCATAGAATCTTTAATAATCTTAATATAAGGTCTAATGAGAGATTTATGCCTATAATATGGAGTGATGCTGAAATTGTCTAAAATCCTTCAATTGACTTCTTTTTGTGCATAACCACTCCAATTTTCTCCTAAATCAAAATATAAGAGAATAAAATATGATATTTTATATTCTCATCAAAGGCCTCTATAAATCTAGATGGCATTCGATGGTGAAAATAGGCTCTCTTTGCTAAGCAAAGATGAATTTCTTCTACCTCTGAGTGATAAAGTGACTGTGGATCACTCCAAGTAGTGTCCGTCCATTTATGAATATAATTGGCTGTATTCTCACCAAAATGTTGGTCCTAGTTAATAAAGGACATCCTAATTCCTTCCTTTCTTTTTGAAAGAAAGCGTAATAGGAATATATCTTGTAAAGTGACCCACTCTTTAGCGCTCTGTACTGCTAGAGTTCAGAACCAGTTCTTCTTCACTTCCGGAGAAAGTGAGTTTTCAAAATTCTGATGCATTTTTACAAGGTATGGATTTTCTCCACAACACTCATCAGCATAGCAGAAGAGGTGTGTAGCTAGCGAATCACCAACATCGAATAAAGTGAACCCTTGATGTTGGTGCTCCCTCTAGCAATCGTGACTTCTATAAGAACGTTCTCGCTTCTTTTGCTAGCTTATGGAGGCCTCGCCTTCACCAATGTGATAGCAAAATGCCACTACCGGATATTCAAATGAATTTTTTTTTATTAGAGCTTAGGTTATCCCCAATTCCTAAGTTTGGTAAGTTATCCTAAAATGTCGTCCATACCTTATCTGCAGCTAACGAAAGCGATAGTGTTGGCCCCTAGACATAAAGTTTTGGGCACTCTTGATCAAGCTAGGCTCTTCTCTTCTTTTTCCCCACCATTTTCTTATAGAAAGATTTGAGTCTCTCGCACTAGAGGTAATTCTCAACGATGTATGGTTGGAACCATGATAGCCAACAATGTATTCTTTTGGGATATGAAAATAAATCCTTCAGACGCTCTTCCCTTTCTTTCTGCTTTGCATGCTTAATCTGACAATTTCATCCCTTACACCTAATTAATGGGACCTATGGGATGTCTTTCGAGCAAACAAAATCCCAACCTTATTCATCAACTATGATTTCTCTCTACACCTCTTGGATAGAAGTTTTAGGGAACTGATGATCAAGTTGTTGCTCTGGCATTACTACATCAGAAATTTCATTTACCTATATGTTGTTGGATGTTGCCTATGCATCTTTCTTTGGTGTAATGATTTCATTTTTTATGCAATGGTTAATAATTATCCTTATTATTTTTCATTTAACCGTCAGGTGATTGATACCCTGATGGTAATGGAAGTATAGGGGATGGTTCATCTTATCTACTTTCGATGGGAACAAGTGTTTCGGTAGCTTTGTATTATCTAATTGAATGAGCCCTAATAGAATTGGTATCAACGCCTCATTAGAATATTGGTATTTTGGCTCCAAAATTTTCTATTCTTTGGATACCTGTCATTATCACCAATTTTGGTCTCAATGTCATTAACAAAAATGTTTGGTTTACCTTTTTCTGGTTCTTTCTTCTTAAGGCAAAAGATGCTTTCTTTCGACTTGCCTTGTTGGCCAGCGCTCGAAAGGTGATCTGCTCATTCATTGACCTTGATGCCATTACGATATAGGTAGACTCTTTACTCCTCTCCTAAGGTTGCTTTGCATTTAATGGCTTCCTTCTGCTAATGAGAGATGAATTCCCCCACTGGTTTATCATTCTTCTGCTTCAGGAGGGTGAGATCCACCAATTTGACATCTTTCTTGGTCACAAAGTATCTGCCCAGGAACAAGTTTTGCATATCATTCAAAGTTTTGACTGACCCCATAGGTAGTGTCAAGTACCATTGGAATGCGGGTCCTTTGAGGGAGGAACTATATAATCTTAAGCAGAGATTGTAATAGATAGCATAGTTTCCCATCTTAAGATTGAAGAGGGTAAGATGGTTCCGATGATCGTCCATTCTGTCAAATGTATGAAAATCTTCCATTTTAAAGTCTAGTAAGAATGACTCATTCTCAATTTCCAGAGGATAAGGTCAATGATATATGTTGGGCATTTGAGAAGGTAATTTTATTTACCTTTGAGCCATTCAATCATTCATCATTTTGTTGAAATGGGTCACTGAATTCACCTTCATCTAAAATGGTGGTGGTTGCACACTCGTGCCAAATTATTATGATTGAATATTCACACCAAATGGGTGTGCACGGAGATTGATATTAGGTGATCGTTGAGGCGAGGCAACCGGGGAAATGAGGGACGGGCCTTCTGCCTCTATACAGTCCCCTCTTAGTGGATAGAATATGAACTGTCGCAGTGGCATGGTCATTCCCATAGATGGATCATTGAGAGGATGTACGGTATTGGAAGGTTGACTAGAGTTGGAAGTTTGACACATAATTCTAGCAAACGCTAGTTTTCAGCCTCTAACTGCTCTAATCGTTTAGTTATTTCCTCTATGGATGTGGTAATTATTTTACCCTCAATCATATATGATGTGACTATCGGGAAGGTTTGATGAGTATGCATTAATTGGTGAGGAGATGTGGATGCCTGATCCTCTCCCTCAATGTCTTGTGACAAAGAATGGAATACTGAAGGAGGTATCATAAGCCTAGCCATCGACTTTGTAAAGTTCTTTTAATTTCTGATTTATATAGCAAATCACCTATATTAGAAGATTTAGTAACAATCATAAAAAATTAAGGAGAATCTAATAAATTCTAAAAAAATAAAATAAAAATAAATAGAAAAAAGCACAAAAGTACAAAAATCAACTAGAATGCCTCCCCAGCAATAATGCCAAAAATTTAGTGTGCTGTCTAGGCAACCAAGCTTAGAAACTTACTCCAATTAAATTACCTATAGCAGTGTGAATAAGGGTTATTCTCACAAGGAGTATCTAGCTTACTTTTATGCACTGTGAACAAAAAATAGGAGTTTTGAATGTAATGAAGAAAGTGTTATAAAAGAAATCTATCAGAGAAGAAAACATTGGTTTAATTCAACATCCACCGTCAGAATCTCATAACTAATCATTGATGCAATTATAAATCAATTCATACTTTGAATATTCACCATTGGGATTATTTTTCTTATCTCTCCTTCAACATAGTTAATTAAAAACCAATATTCTAATTAACCCTAACTACTAAACAACCCAAGACCAGCGCTAAAGGTTTAATCTAATAGCAACCGTAAGATTTGTAGACATTGGTGAAGTTAAACAATACAAACACCAGTGATTGTATTTAATTTAGTTAAATATTCTTCCTAAGATTTAATAATTGCAACAATAACAAATTATTAAACTATAGTTGCTTCGCAAATTAGAGGGATCAAATGATTATAGATTTAATATCTAATTAAGCAATAAATTGCAATGACTAATAAACCAGTAGGCCTCCTAGCAATTAAGCATAACAATCATAATCATGAACAAAGAAGAACATTCGATGCTCAAAGTATAAATTTAACAATTAAAACAAATTAGATCTTAAAGTATGTTAATTCTGAGGCTTTTGTCTCCTTAAACCAAGAATAAAAATTTAGCCATGTAGGGCCATGAAATCACAGAGAGAATAAAATAGAAAAGAGAGAAGATTTTTTGTCAAAAGCTGCTAAGAAGTCCGCTCCAAACCCTAGCAATGAACCCTCAAAAATCCTAGGAAACTGCTATTTATATAGAGTCAAAAATACCCAAAATAGCAATTTTTGCAACTTTCAAAAAATGGGAACAGAGTCAGGCACCTCCGGTGCCACCTTGTTGTCATGTGGGGTGGTAGTGTGAAGTGGGTTAGCGCCGACAACACCACATGGGTGCCGGTGGCGCTGGTTTGCTGCCTCCAATCGCTTTGCTCCTTGTTGCTTTTCCTCTGCATTTCATCCTAACTTTGACATTCTTCTTGTATTTTCACTTAATATAGTCCTTATCTCTCAAACTTCAAACATGAAAATTGTAAAAAATTTTCTTATATTTCCAAAACATCTTTAATCATCTCAATCAAAGGTCGAATGAGAGAGTTATGCCCAAAATACAGAGTGATGTTGAAGTTGTCCAAAATCCTTCAATTGACTTCATTTTACACTTAACCACTCTGATTGTCTCATAAATCAGAATACAAGAATAATAAGTATATATAGGATTCAAATAAGTTTAAAATATAAGTATTAATAGAATAAAATATAATATTTTGCATTCTTATCAGATTCCCCCACACTTAACTTTTGCTTGTCCTCAGGAAAAACTCAAATTCACTCTCTCTAAAAGATTATCATGGTTGTAATTATCATAAACAAAAAGTAACCAAAACTCTTCAAAACTCATAATATATCATGAACAAATCATTCTCACACAACTTACAATCATTTAATAAGCATTCTCTCTTAAAGATGGATTAAACTAAATAAGTAGAACCCTCATAGAAATAAACATTCTACTCTCATGTCTTTGAAGGGTATATGTTCCACTCAAATTCATTCCAATGAAAATGATCTACCATAAGCTTGCATATTTTTTAATTCTCAATCACTGGGATCACATGCATATCATGAATCATAAGGACTTTTCATAGGTCAAAACAGGGTTTAGGGTAAAGGTGAAAGATATTTGGAGATGTTGCTCAAAAGCTATTGAAAATGGTGAAGTGCAAATAAATCAACTCATGCTCAAATATATAAGACATGTAAAATTACTTATTTTCTTCAGCATTTTCACTCTTGAATACATGATGTATAAACAGACCCCTTTCCTTGAAATTTTGATATTCACTTTTTCTTTTTTTATTATTTTTCCTTTCAAATTTTGAGAACAACAATCTGTTCTATTTCATCAGTCATACTCATACAATAAATTTTAATACCCCCACACTTTATTTATTATACACCTATACATAGCACAATGATAACCCATGCACCACTAGATCTATGGCTTAGGTAAAGATATAATTTTTTTGGGTTTTAAGCTTGTAATATTGGTTCACAATAAAAATCTATAAAGCTTAAAGGGGCTCAGTAAGAGGAAGAATTAATTATAAGGTAGGCTATTTGGCTCATGTAGTTCAAAATAAAGAAGGCCTTAATCATGTTCATGCATGCATGTATCAATATGATCTCAAAGAGAATCAAGGCAAGTTCTAGAGAAATAAATCCATGGAAGAATATCTCTGAAGAAGAAAAAGGATGAGACTCATGTGAATGTGTCAGTCTAAAGGTTCAAAATCTCACCAGCTTTTGTCTAGAAAATTTAGTCATCACCACTCTCAAGGAAAATAACTAAACTAAGCAATTGCAAATTAGAAGATTACTTATTCAATCATGTTATGGATTTTTCAAGCTTAGTTGAGTCTTGCTCATGACATCCTCAACTCATGGGAAACCACCAAAAGAAAGGGTAAAACTAACTCTCTCTCAAAAAAAAATTTTAAAAATAAAGGTAAAGATAAATACAAAATCACAACCTTAACTTAAATCCTCACCCCCACACTTAAAACTTACATTATCCTCAATGTAAGGTCAAATGCAAAAAAGATGCAAAACTAACCATAATATAAATGCATAATTAAGAAGAAAATAAGAAAAAGAAACACAAACTCCCCTTGGGTTGTTTCCCAAGCAGCGCTTTTGTTTATAGTCATTGGCTCGACTCATTGCTTCCTCCTTTAATCAATGTAAACTGGTTGTTCAAGATTCAATTCTGTAACATTTTCAACTTGTAGTCCTTGATAGAAATGCTTAAATCTATAACCATTCATTGTGAAAACTTTAAAAGTCACCAAACTCTAAATTTCAACTGCACCGTGAGGAAAAAGATTAGTGATAATAAAAGGTGCATTCCAATGAGAATGTAACTTACCTGGAAACAAATGAAGTCTTGAATGGTATAGAAGAACTTTCTAACCAACTTTAAACTCCTTCCTAAAGATAATCTTGTTATGAAAAGCTTTCGTCTTTTCCTTGTAAAACCTTGCATTCTCATAAGCGTCATTGTGAATCTCCTCTAACTCTTGTAGTTGCAACTTCATGTACTCTCTACTTTCATCCATGTTCATGTTGAAACTCTTGATAACCTAATAAGCCTTGTGTTCTAACTCAATAGGAAGGTGACATGATTTCCCAAACACTAACCGATAAGGTAATATACCAATGGGCATCTTATTTACGGTCTTATACGCCCATAAAGCATCATCCAGGTGCAAACTCCAATCTTTTCTATTAGGATTAACTATTTTTTTAAGAATGGACTTGATTTCTCAATTTAATACTTCAGTCTAGTTTACGGATTATAGGTGCTTGACACCTTATGGATCACATAATATTTTCTCAACAAAGCTTCAACTGTTCGATTACAAAAGTGAGTATCTTGATCACTTATCAAAGCTCTTGGAATGCCAAACCTGGAGAATATGTTAACCTGATAAAATTCACAATAGCCTTAGAGTCATCAGTCTTGGTGGCTTTAGCTTCCACCCATTTCAAAACATAGTTAACAGCAAGTAATATATAAACAAAACCAAAAGAAATGGGGAACAGTCTCATGGAATCAATGCCCCAAACATCAAAAATCTCACAAACTAGTATGGGGTTTTGTGGCATCTCATTCCTTTGGAAAATATTACGTGTCCTTTCATAATGATCACACAACTTTCAAAAAGAGTATGAATCTCAAAACAAAGATGGCTAATAAAAATCACACTTAACACTTTTCTTGTCATTCTCTTGGCTCCAAAGTGATCTTCACAAGCATAATAGTGACAAAAGGTGAGTATAGAAAGAAATTCACTTTTAGGAATACACCTTCTTATTACCTGATCTGCACAATGCTTCCACAAGTATCTGTCATCCCACGCATAATATTTTGCATCACCCTAGAACTTATTTCTCTAAGCCTTATATAAACGAGGAGGTAATATGCTGGTGACCAAATAGTTTATCATATTCGCATACCAAGGCAATTTCTCACTCGAAGAGAATAATTTCTCATTAGGAAACGTTTCTTGCAGATTAAGTTCATCCTCCACATGGACTAACTGACTCAAATGAACTGCAACCCAATTTTTTCTCTCTTTTGTCCTTGATCTCCAAGTCAAATTAGCTCAAGAGAAGTATCCACCTTATTAATCTTGGCTTTACTTCCTTCTTCATCATCAAATGATGAAGAGTTGCATGATCAGAATAAACAATGACTTTAGTAACAAGTAGATAATATCTAAATTTTTCCAAAGCAAAGATAACAACTAAAAGTTCTTTCTCAATAGTGGAATAATTTCTCTAAGCATTATTCAATTTTCTTGAAGCATAACAGATAGCATGAGATACTTTCCCAATTCTCTGACCCAAAACAGCACCCATTGCATAATCACTTGTAGCACAAATTATCTCAAAAGGAACATTCCAATTAAGAGGTTGGATAACTGGGGTTGAAGTTAACAGTTCCTTCAGCTTGTCAAATGCCTTTTTGCACCCTTCATTGAACTCAAAAGCCACATCTTTTTGCAGTAACTTTCATAGAGGCAATGCTATTTTGGAGAAGTCCTTGATGAATCTTCAATAGAAACTTGTATGTCCAAGAAAAGAATGAACTTCTTGCACACTAGTGGGATAAGGTAAAGACTGAATGATATCAACTTTATCTTTATCTACCTCAATTCCACCAGATGAAATAACACAACCCAAAACTATACCGTGTTCAACATGAAGTGACATTTTTCAGAATTTAACACAAGGTTAGTTTCTATGCATCTTTGAAAAACAAGTGTAAGGTTATGCAAACAATTATCAAATGATTCTCCATGAACTGTGAAATCATCCATAAAAACTTTTATAATATGGTCAATATAATTTGAAAAGATGCTAACCATATACCTTTGAAAAGTAGTTGGGGCGTTGCGAAGGCCAAAGGGCTTCCGACAATATGCAAAAGTTTTAAATGGGCATGTGAAAGTCATTTTCTCTTGATCTTCTAGAGCAATTATAATCTAGAAATAACCTAGATAACCATTAAGGAAACAATAGTAAGAATGACTAGATAACCTCTCAAGCATTTGATCAATAAAAGGCAAAGGAAAGTGGTCCTTGCGAGTTACAGCATTCAATTTTCTATAATCTATACAAACTCACCACCTATTCTGAACACGAGTAGAAACCAACTCATCATTTTGATTTTTCATCACAGTCATTCTAGTTTTTTTAGGAACCACTTGAAATGGACTAACCCAACTGCTATCAGAAATAGGATAAATCAGTCCAACTTCAAGAAGTTTGATGATTTCCTTTTTTACTACATCCATCATTGGTGGGTTCAATCTCCTTTGTGGTGAATGAGAAGGTTTCGCTACCTCTTCGAATAGAATTCAATGCATGCATGTAAATGGGCTGATTCCCTAGATATCTGCAATTATCCAACCAATAGGCATCATATGCTCCTTAAGGACTTCCACAAGTTTCTCTTCTTATGATGTACTAAGTTTACTTGAGATGATCACTGGTAATGTCTCTCCCTCTCCAAGGAACACATACTTGCGATAACTGGGTAGAGGCTTCAAATCTAGAACAGGACCCTGCAAAATAGAGGGTAAAATTCTCTTGTCAAAAATTGGTAATTCAACATGAGAAATAGTACCTAGTTTTGGTAACTTTAGAAATTCATCCAATCCTACAACAGTTTCCTGCAATTCCTCAATTCATGGTAAATCTTCATTATCCTTCTCAATATTCTCAATAATAGCAACTTCCAATTCATCTTTGCCATCAATTTCAAAAACTTCTTGTGCACAAGAATCAATCATATCAATAGAATAAATAGAGTTATCATCATCAGGATACTTCATGGCATCATAAATGTTGAAGTTAACAATTTCACCATCAAATTCCATAGTGAGTGTGTCACTGTAAATATCTATCTTAGTCTTGGATGTCTTTAGGGAGGGTCTTCCTAATAGAATGGTAATAGTGTGATTACCATTCTCCATATCTAGCACATAAAAATCAGCAGGAAAGACTAAATCATTGAATTGCATAAGAACATCCTCAATTACACCTTTGTAATATGCATTAGATCTATTAGCCAATTGAATCACAACACCAATGTTATTCAAAGGTCCAAGTTTCAAAAAAGCATATAAAGAATATGGCATGATATTAATGGAAGCTCCTAAATCTAACATGGCCTTCTCAAGTTTAGTGTTACCTATCATGAAAGGGATAGTGAACATACCTGGATCTTTACACTTTGCAGAGAGTTTTCTTTAAATGATTACAAGAGCATTCTCCCATACTCTCACCTTCTTATACCCTTTAATTTTCTATTTCCTCTTTATTATACATAATTTTTTTAGGAATTTAACATAATGAGGTACTTGTTTAATGACATGAAAAATGGAATGTTTACCTCACATTTATGAAAAGTCTCAAATAGATCTTGATATTGCTCAATTTTTTGAGATTCTACTAAAGCCTTAGGAAAAGGTGGTACTGGTTTATATTCAAAAAGAGGTAGAAACTTACTTATAGCTACTTCATTATCCTTAGGAAGGTTCTAGTCTATAACAACATCTTTCTCCTTTTCTTTCTCTATTGGTGTAGGAATCATCTTTTCTAAAATTTCAACCTCTTTATAGCTTCTCAACAAGATTGCACTCATATTTTCTCTTGGATTCACCACCATTTGAGAAGGCAATTTCCCTAAATTTTGTGTCCTTAGCCAATTGATTGTTGTTGTCATCTAACTCACCTAATTCTCCACACTCTGAATGCTTGCCTTCGTCTCCTATTGAAATTGCAAAGTCTTAGAGGCAAGAGACTTAAAAATATCTTCTAAAGGCATACTAGAGTTAGAAGTTTGTGCCCGTTGTTGTTTAGGTGGGTTGCTTGTTTATATTGCTAGAAATTCAGGTGATTTTGAGTTGTGGGTTGATTTGCTTATGGATTCCCATAGCTGAAATTGGGGTGATCCCTCTATCCTGGGTTGTATGAGTTAGAACAAGGATTATACTTCCTTTTTGGTTATCCAAAAAAACCACTCATTGCATTCACTTGCTCAATAGGTTCTTCTTGAAGAGTTGGGCACACATCAGTTGGATGTCCTACTATCGAACAAATTCTATAAGCTTTCATTGTCTGTATATTTCCTATAGCCAATTGACAAACAAGAGAAGTCAGACCTGCAATTTATTGTTTAAAGGAGGAAGCACTTACCTCATTAAAAGGTTGGGATAGAGAATCAATCTTATTATCAAATTGTTGTGAGTTAGCTATCATATTTGCAATCAAGTTTCTTACAGCTTCAAGAGTTTTATTCAGCAAAGCTCCTCCGCTAATAACTTCAATCATGTTCCTTTAAGTGGGTAAAAGTCCCTCATCAAAATACTAGATGAGTAGCTACTCACTAATCTTATGATGGGGGAACCATGCACATAATTTCTTGAAATGCTCCCAATATTCGTATAGGGATTCTCCACTATGCTGTCTCACACCACAAATTTCCTTCTGAATGTTGGTCGCCCTTAAAGCTTAGAAATATTTCTCCAAAAATAACCTCTTTATCTCATTCTATGTTGTGATGCTCCTAAAGGGAAGATAATAAAGTCAATCCTTAACCAAATCCTTTAAAGAGAATGGGAAGGCTCTCAGTTTTATTTGCTTTTCCGCTACCCCTATTAGTTTCATACTCGTACACACAACGTGAAACTCTTGTAGATACTTGTGAGGATCTTCACCTACAAGACCATGGAAAGTGGGCAAGAGATGAATTAGTCCAGATTTTAATTCAAAATTAATAGTAGTATCTAAAGTAGGAAACATTATGCATAAGGGTTGTTGATCTAAACTAGGTGTGGCAAGCTCTTTCAAAGTCCGATTTTCAGCCATGATTTCCTCCTTTTCTGAATTCCTCTGAGCTTCACTCCTTAACCTGTATAAAGTTGTTTTAATTTCTGGTTCATACTGCAAATCACCTATATTAGAAGATCGAGTAACAGTCATAAATAATTAAGGAGAATCTAATAATCCTAAAAAAATAGAAAAAATAGAAAAAATCACAAAAGCACAAAAATTAACTAGAATGCCTCCTCGGCAACAGTGCCAAAAATTTGGTGTGCTGTTGTAGGCAACCAAATTTAGAACATTACTCTAACTAAATTACCTCTAGCAGTGTGAATAAGGGTCAATCCCACGATGAGTATCTAACTTAGTTTTATGCAATGTGAACAAGAAAGGGAGGTTTTTGAATGTAATAAAGAAAGTGATATAAAAGAAATCTATTAGAGAAGAAAAAATGGTTTAAGTCAACATCCACCATTAGAATCTCATAACTGATTATTGATGCAATTATAAATCAATTAATACTTTGAATATTCACCATTTGAATTATTTTTCTTATCTCTTCTTCAACATAGTTAATTAAAAATCAGTATTCTAATTAACCCTAACTACTAAACAACCCAATACTAGTGCTAAAGGTTTAATCTAATAGCAGCTTTAAGATTTATAGAGATTGGTAAAGCTAAAGAACATAAGCATGTGTAATTGCATTTAATTTAGTTAAATATTTTTTCTAAAATTTAATAACTACAATCGCAACAAATTATTAAACCATAATTTCTTTGCAAATTAGAGGGATCAAGCGATTACAAATTCGATATCTAATCAAGCAATAGATTACAATAAATAATAAATTAGTAAGCCTGCTAGCAATTAAGCATAACAATCATAATATGAATAAAGAAGCGCATTCAATACTCAAAGTATAAATTTAATAATTAAAACAAATTAGATCTCATAATATGTTGATTCTGAGGCTTCTATCTCTTTAAACCAAGAATAAAAATTTAGCCACATAGGGCCATGAAATCACAAAGAGAATAAAATAAAAACAAGAGAAGAGAGAAGATTCTTTCTCAAAAGCCACCAAGAAGTCCTCTTCAAATCCTAGCAAAAGAAATCTCAAAAATCCTAAAAATCTGCTATTTATACAGAGTTAAAAATATGCAAAATAACAATTTTGCAACTTTCAAAAAGTGGGAACGGAGTCTGGTGCCACCGGCGCCACCTTGCTATCCCATGGGGTGGTGGTGTGAAGTGGGTTGGCACCAGTGGCACTGGTTTGTTGCCTTGATCACTTTGCTCCTTGTTGCTACTCCTTTGCACTTCATCCTAACTTTGGCATTCTTCTTATATTTACTCTTGATGTAGTCTTTATCTCTCAAACTATAAACATGAAAGTTGTAGAAATTTTTCTTATGTTTCTAAAACATTTTTAATCATCTCAATTGGAGTTCGGATGAGAAAGTTATGCTCAAAATATAGAGTGATGCTGAAGTTGTCCAAAAGCCTTCAATTAACTTCTTTTTTGCACTTAACCACTCCAATTGTCTCCTTAATCAAAATACAAGAATAATGAGTATATATAGGAGTCAAATAAGTTTAAAATGCTAAGTATTAAGGGAATAAAACATGATATTTTGCATTCTTATCAGTTGTCTTTAAGATCATCGAGCACATTATGATGACTTGATATTTAGGAGAGCACCTCAAGCAGTGGGTGGATAGGATTTCATGGCTCTAGAGTAGGTTTCTAGACACTGGGTCAACCTAAAAGATGAGTGTTTTGATCTAGTTGGTTTGTCCTGGGGGGAATCAAGACTGAGTGATTTCTTTTATTTAGATTGTAAGAAACATAGAGATAATAAGCGGTTTATGACCCAATTGGTTTATACCAAAAGGACTCAGAACTAGGTGATCTCTTTTGTGTTTAGACTTAAAAGGGACCAGAAGAAAACATATGACCTAGGTTTGGTTCAGCTTTCTCACATTACCCATGAGAAGCTTAAGAAGAGTAGGCTAGGATGATTGGATTTAGGTTAGCTTTCTGACATTGTCTATGAGAAGCTTAAGAAGAATGGGCCATGTTAACTGGGTTTAGCTAATTTGATAAATGATATTTGCCAAGGTTTGACTTGGTGAGTCGTAACTCAATGACTCGGTGAGTCATAACTCAATGACTCAGTCCTAAACTTAGGCTTTTAGATGATTTTGCTAAGATTTGACTTGGTGAGTCATGACTCAGTGACTCAATAAGTCATGACTCAGTGACTTAGTCCTAGACTTAGGCTTTTTGGTGGTATTTTCCAATATCCCATGAAAAACTAAAATTGGCGATCTCTACTGTTTAACCTATAAGAGATTGTAGATCCAGGTTATAAATGATGGATTTACATGGATTAAAAGGATTTAATAACTTGGACAGTGTGGATTGATTTAATTAGCTAAAATTAAGTCTAATCACAGCTATCACTAGTGGTTATCCCTAAGTTTTTATCTGGACAATGTGGAATAAGTTCATGCCATCATCTTCATGATCCACGGGCCCTGCCTCTATGTGGGCCCACTTGGGTTTCAACTCTACCAATGGGCAATTTGGTCTAATGATCAAGAGATTAGTAAATTTATGGAGTTCTTCACCAAAAGTAGTTATCTTTCCCATTTTTACTCAAGTCAAAAGTATGTCATTAAGGAAGCTCCTCTTGTTTAATATTTGGCCTGGAATCCATCAATGGAGTTCATTTTCTTGTTTTTATTAATGTTTGTAGAAGTATCAAACTTAAAGAGATAGATTTTATGATGGTCCGATACTTCTCATTCAAGAGGCCATGGAGTTCTAATGGTTGCCTTCCTTGGAGTAGTATACCCAACACATTCACAAGCAGAAGAAACTGATATGCACAATAGTGAAGTTTTTCTCCAAGGCTAGATCAGATGACCAAGATGGTTTTAGAACAATGAGTTACTTGTCTCAAGATGAAATAAAATAAAATCCAAGTTCCTTCATTGTTGTGGAAGAAGAAGAAACTTAAAGGAGGAAGAGGAAGAGAGTCTATATTCAAAAAGAGGAAATTCTTGAGCAAAGTCTGTCTCCTAAGATCCTGATAGAGTTTGGCCTTGGAAGAAGATGAACTCTAGCAGAAGCAGTGCCTCTCTCTCTTTCTCTTAGAAGATCTCTCCTTTTCTAAAAAACTAAGCCTTTTATAGCCATTGGAATCCAACTAGCGTGGTGAAGCGTAGCATGGGGAGGCACAGCTGGCGTTGTGGAGCATGCCTGGTGGCATGGTGGAGCCTAGCGTAGTGAGGCATAACTGGTGTGGCGGAGCCTTGGTGGTGTGACTGAGCCTAGCGTTGTAGAGCACAACTGGCGTGGCGGAGCCTAGCATTGCAGAGCACACAACTGGCATGGTGGAGCCTTGGTGGTATGGCGGAGCCTGGTGTTGCAAAGCACAACTAGCATGGCGAAGCCTTGGTGGAGTGGCAAAGCCTGGCGTTGCAGAGTATAGTTGGCATGGTGAAACTTAGCATTGCAAAGCACAGTTGGCATGATAGAGCCTTAGTGGCGTGGCGGAGCCTAGCGTTGTAGAGCATAACTGGCGTGACAGAGCCTTGGTAGTGTGGCAAAGCCTAGCATTGAAGAGCACAATTGGCACAGCAGAGCCTTAATGACATGGCGAAGCCTGACATTGCAAAGCATAGTTGGCATGGCAGAGTCTTAATGACATGGCGAAGCTTGGCGTTGCAAAGCACAACTAGCATGGCTAAGCCTTGGTGGTGTGATGGAGCCTAGCATTGCAGAGCATGACTGGCGTGGTGGAGCCTAGCGTTGTAGAGCACAACTAGCGTGGTGGAGCCTAGCATTGCAGAGCACGACTAGCGTAGCAGAGCCTTAGTGGCATGGCAAAACCTAACGTTGCAGAGCACGACTGGCGTGGCCAAGCCTGGCATTGTAGAGCACAATTGGCGTGGTGGAGCCATAATAGTGTGGTGGAGCTATGTTGGCGTGGTGGAGCACAATTAGCGTGGTGGAGCCATGGTGGCGTGACAAGGCCTTGGCATCACTGAAATTTAAGCAAGGTATTTTTACAGTCATTAATTGCATTTTTTTAATTTGAATGGTCCAACCAAGATTATTTGGATGGTCCCTAAAAAATACCAATTAAGTGTTTTCCATTAAACAACATATTGGATGGTTGATTACTTGTCTTGGCCCACTATTGGTGTAATTAGAACCGCTCCTTGTATAAACTAAGGGCATGCGATTTTAAACTATCCAACAAATGCCCCCCTAAGGGCAGATTATGTGGGTAATGAATGATAAACCCCATGGATGATCTGGCCTTGAGTCCCCATTAAATCTTAGCTCTTGGTTTTCCAAATAGCTTATTGCATATGTTAAAACTTTTGGATTTACTTGGACAGGGTTGGATTTATCTAGACATGCTAATGTGGTATTTTTGTTTTTTGTGCAACTTTGTGCACTGAAACATATAGCATGTTTTGATTAATTATAGAGCATACTTTGAAGCATGAAATCCCATCAATGTGGTAGCATTATGGGATTTATTTAAACCTAGCGTGGTGGTGCTTGAAACCACATTTTCTCCTGGTAGGGACATCTTCACACCACGTTATTTCTTAGCATGGTGGAGACACTTTCACTACTGGCATTGAGAAACCATTTCAAACCAGCGTTGTGAAACCATTCCAAATTTGCATTGTGGGGCTTTTGAAGCTGAACTCCTTAGCTTTTTGCAGTTGTCTCCTTTTTGCTGGCGTTGTGGGGCCTTTTGTAGCTAATACTATCAGTGTGGTGGGGTCAGCTAAGCATGCTGGCTTTGTGGAACTATTTTGAAACCGACGTTGCAGTGGTACCACAGTGTTGTGCAAGGAAGCTTGATTTGAAGGCATTGTGGATTGTGGTAGGAAGCTTTATTTAGAAGACGTTGTGGGGCTTGAAACCAGCATGGTGGAGACATTTTGGTGTTGTGGGGCTTCACTTCTGAAGCTAAAATCATCTAACTTTTGCAGGGGTTGCTTCTTTTTACTGTCATGCTGGAATGTCTCTATCACGCAGGTAATAGGCTGACATTTTTTTCAACATCGTCGCCCCCTGGAAGAGAACATCCACCAAAGGCTCGACGCATTAACGACTCCAATGAAAGCTATGGATTCTCAGCCAAGTACATTCCTTTCATGGCAGATCTATACTCTGCCTCAAGCAACAAATCATATTCTCTTGATGATGTCATCTATTGAAGCAGCTCTGGTCACTTGTTCAATGTCCACCATGATATCGAGGCTCTAAAGAAGTTCGATGGGGCGTATTGGAGGTCTCTCTTCAACTCCTAGGTTTTATGGCTCTGGCATCTGGAGCAAGAAGGAGAGGGTCCTGCCAGAGATTGATAGTGACGAAATCATCTCCGTCTTCGAAGGTAACTCCAATCTTTTCTGGGTGAAGAGGTCTGGCAAGGAAATTCATGGGATGAATGATCTCTAGGTCAAGCATTGCGGCATTAGCCATACTGGCAGCTTCAAAGACCTTGGTATGACTGCTCTCATCAGCCAGATCAATCACCTCTGCAAGATGGGCTGCCCCATTATCAATGTCGGGTGTGCCTCCATAGGGGATGGGGGGCAAAGTTGGGGAAGAAGGTACTCTAGCGTGTGGTTTGATTGAAGCAGCGCCCGTAGTGCCTCTCCAGTGCAAGTTGGGTCATGCACTTTTAGAGAGCAACAGATCTAGAGATGCTCTAACGCTTCTGCTTTTTAATCCTGTAATGCCTGCCCAAGTAGATTTGCTCAAATATTTGCTTTCAGTAGATCCAAAAATCTCTGCTTCAAGCGCCTTTGTGGGGGTTCCCTCCTGTTTTGAATTTCAATGCCAATCATTCTGTGATAGTTTTACCTGTGCAGATGTGACCTCTTGACGCTTCTATATGTCAACATGTATGAGGTTTAAATGTGACGAGACATGAAAATAATTGGTTTCTAATTTTCACTGATCCCTAGGATGTCATTTCTCTAGTTTTACATGAAACCCTAGATGATATTGTTGAGAGATATCTTCAAGATACCACTGCAAATATGGAAGATTATTTCCCGCTTTTGGTTTCTTTTTCGTCCCTTTTGTCTTCAAGCCATCGTTGTTCTCTTCTTTTTCTCTAGTAATTTATCTTCATCTTTTGTTCTCATTTCTGATTATCTTTCTTCCTTATGACTATTGAGAAGTCTCTTCTATGTTTGTCGAAAAGTTTTAGGGAGGCATTCCAACTCTATCCTCTGCCAAAGGGTATGAATTGGATGTTTCTAGAACCCACTGCCCTATCATGGCATCCTTGCAAAAACCTAGTTCTTGTTTCTTTAGGTTCTCTTAGGGCAGGATTTTATTTAGATCAGACTCATTTCATCATTGCCTTTTCATGGTTATACTATTTCTCTGGGGCAATTGGTCCCAAATAATTGGCGTTATGTTGTGTCCCTTTGTCATTGAGTCCATAATCTTCAAGAGATTTCTATTTTTACTTTCTCAATGTTTTCAACTATCTTTACCTTGAGCGAAGGTCTTCATTCTAGCTATTACTTTTATCATATCTCCCATATTCCCTGGCGTAAGTTTTTCGTGCCAACTGCTAACCCAAACGATGACTGGAAGAGTCATTGGGCTTGGGTCAAGATTGCTAGGGTTTTCCCTTTTCCGGCAGGTTGGATGACCAGTCTTGTTCATCCCTCAATTGCTCTTTCTCCTTTAAAGCGATATAGCTTGTGCATCATTAGGTATAGGCTAATGACTGTGGGCCTATTGCCAGTGGATGCTATTTCTTCCATGGACCACTATCACAAGGTGGACTTTCCTTGTGAAGAGGTTGTTGCTCCTAATCCTCTTTCTTCTTTGTCTTGTTTGTTCTCGAACATGAGATCTACTGTAAAATAG
>JAYJMB010020281.1:31847-41983 GCA_036873735.1 Pouteria campechiana
GTATCCTAAGCATTTGACCCGTCTATATAATCTTTGACTGGATGGATACCTGCCACATTTACTAGAATGAGCTTAATGAGTGCACATTGAATCTCTTCCCTATTGTGACAACGGAGCCAGAGTCCATCATATGCCTAGTGATACAGTGTATTATTGTAAATAAACATATCAAGTAGCTTTTTTTCTGATGGCTAATCTTTCCTATGAGTTTTTAATCAATGTACAAGATTCGCCAATTATCCACCGTTAGTTCCATACATGCTACACATTCAACTCGCTTAGTAGTCTCCTTATTATATGAGTCGAGAATGTGGCTTCATTGCTCAACTTTAATAATGACTTCTTGGCCTCCACCAATGGCTAAAGCAGTTGCCAAGTTTACTAAAGCATCAGCAATGGTATTCTCGATCCTTAGAATATGCCCAATATTAACTTGAAAAAGCTATTCCAATAGCCCTTGCACGATATCATAATACTGGCATAAACTGGGCTGACGAACCTCATATTCAATGTTAATTATTAGACAACTAATTCTGAATCACCAAAAGATATCTAGTTTTGTAATGCCAAAGTTGAGGTCAATTTGAAGTCCCAAGACTAGTGCCTCATACTCTGCTTCATTGTTAGTATAATTTATTCCCAAGTAGAAAGAATATGGGAGAATATCTTTTTAAGGTGAGATAAAGACAATTCCAATGCCAGGACTGACAATTTTGGCAGCACCATCGAAGTACATTTGCTAGGGAGTGTTAAGTTAGGTGATAAATACTTCCTCATTTGGCAAGTCTTCTTGCATAATGACTTCTTCATCAACTAGATGCACTGCCAAAATATTAGCCAGGACTTGTCCTTTCACTGCTTTTCATGGGATAAAGGTGATGTCAAATTCTGACAATAGTAATGACCACTTTACCAACCATCTCAATAGTATGGGACGAGTGATCAAGAGTTTGAGTGGATCCACTTTAGAAATTAACTGAACCTCACGAGCGAGGAAATAATGCCTTAAATTTTGAGCTGTAAATACCAAGGCAAGGCAAGTCTTTTCAATCGGAGCATAATTGCATTCTGCATTGATCAATCAATAGCTGAGGTAATGCAATGCTTGCTTCTTACTATCTTGATTTTCTTGGGTGATCAATGCCCCTAGTGATTGCGCATTCGTGAAAATGTGCAAAATAAGTGGCTTACCCTTAGCCGGTGTAGCCAAAATTGGTGGATTGCGGAATAAATCTTTGATAGTATCAAAGGCATTTTAGCAAGTTTCATCCCAAACAAAGGTCACATCTTTCTTTACTAGATGGTGAAATGATTGACATCTTCCCACTAAGGTAGCAACAAATCTTCTAATATAAGATAGCTTGCCTTATAAGCTTCTCCGGTCATCTAGGTTCTTTGGGGGAGGCATATTTCTGATCACCTTTGCTTTTTGTGGATCCACCTTGATTCCTTGATGACGGATAATGAATCCCAAGAACTTGCCTGACCCAACTCTAAATGCACATTTGTGTAGGTTCATATGTAGCTTACTTTTCCTAAGCTGTACAAAAATGGTGCATAGATCCTAACGGTGTTGATTATGACTGTTGCATCTTACCACCAAATCATCAAAATAGCATTCAACATGTTTGTGAAGCATGCCATGAAAAATAATTTGCGTAGCTCTTTGATAAGTAGCTCCTGCATTCTTTAATCCAAATGGCATAATGTTATAGCAAAAGATGTCCATTGGAGTACAAAATGAAGTGGACACTTCATCTGCTGGCACTATCTTGATTTGGTTGTAGCCAGAGTAATCATCCATGGATGAGAATGTGTCAAAGAGTGATGTGTTATCGATAAGGAGTTCCGTATGTGGTAGCGGAAACTCATCTTTTAGACAAGATTCATTAAAATTGCGAAAATCAATGCAAACTTGGATTTACACATTCTTTTTCTTTACTAAGACAATACTGGAGATCCATCTCGGGAACTTGATTTCTCGAATGAAATTAACTTCTAGCAACTTGTTGATCTCATTAATTATTTGTTGCTCTAAATCAGGTCTTAACTTCCTTAGTGCTTACTTCACTGGTTGCTTGCTTGGAGAGAAAGGTAAATAATGCATGGCAATATCCAGATTTACGCTAGGCATTTCAAAGTATGTCTAGTCAAAGACATTTTTAAATTCCCTTAGAAGATCCATTAGCAATTATTTTGATATTCTAGCAGGGATTTGGCTATGAAGGTAAGGCACTTATTATCATTTGTACCCAAGTTGAACTCTTCAAGTTCATCGATTGTTAGTTGTCCACCATCTTCTAACCCCGATGGAGCTGCACCACAGGTTATTTCTTATAAGGAAGAATCAGAATCATTGTCCTCTTCTTCCTCTGAATGGTCAAGGTCTAGTTCGTGATCAGACTCATGAGTCTCACTCGCTGTTCCCCAACTCTGATTCAAGAATTGATGGGTCATTAATGAGTTCTTTGTCATTTGTATCACTAGGTCCCTCTAAATTTGTTTGTAATTCTTTATCATTGAACTCAAATTCTTCATCTTCTGTTGATGCATGGTGAGAGGTGGAAACTATGTAGCAATGTGCAATTACTGGTAGGGCGGATGACATTTTTAACGTCTTGGACTCAGTAGGAGCTGACTAATAGTCCCACATAGTGGGCCCGATAGTCAACCCAATACTTACACAGGAGCAATCCGAGGTATACTCTCCATCACTATCCATGTCAATATCATCGTCCGCACCAAGACCTGTCTGATCTCTTGGATACCGGAGACCCTTTAATTTTCCTTTGATTGGAACCGAGATGAGCAGACTAGTTACCAACATATAGGGTTCATTAGGATAAATGTTGAGGAGGTCAATCATCCTTCTGCATCCCTTATTGAATTTCTAAAAATTTTTGACAAATAAAAATTTCTTGGGTAGAAGATCAAAAGTACAACATTGTCCATAGGGCAAGCCCATCTCTTTGAATACTAATCTTCCTTTTTTTTCTTGGGATTGTGGTTCAAGGTCTTCGCCCTAAATGATTTCTGACTCAGCCAGTCGAGTCAATAGCTAATTATACTTGACCAACATAGATTGTGATTTTCCTCATCCGATTTCCCATTTACTGATTTTGGTGCCGAGATTAAGTGATGTCTCTTGATTTGTTTAATTTGGGTTCTTAGTTTTAATCTTGAAACACAAAGACTATATTGGTTTCGAGACTACTTGGGAGTAGCTTGGCACTGAAGGTAAAAGTGTTGGAGAAGTAATTATTGTTTTCCTTGAGCCCGGAGTATTGATCTAGAACTGGGTGTTCTCAACTGGTGCCAGTTGTGGTAGTATATAAGCTTGCAAAAAACTTCCTACTTGATTATCATAAAGTCCAACTGTGTAACACCTGTGGTGTTGAAATTTGGGAGAAATTTTTTACATTCCAAAATAGTGAGAAATTGTGATGATAAACAAGGATTTTGTAAAGAAAATATTATGAAAACTGAATTGTATAAATGGAATGGACTCATTAATAGTTTCTTAGGTGAAAAGAACCTAGGTGGTAATTTTGAGTAAAGTCATGTATATGACTTGAGTGATTAGTGAAGAATAATTAATATGTGTAATGTGATATGTATGAGAGATTGAATTGAAATTTTGAGATGATTTTGCAATTTTGAACTATTGAGTTGAATATTAAATGAAAAGAACTCCATAGATGATTTCCACCAAATTACAAAAATTTGAAGGTATGAATGGCTTTATATGATGTTTAAAATCTGTGAAATCTACTCAAATGAATATTAGTAGAGTTGGTCCATGAATTTTATAAATTTCATCATTTTGAATTGTAGAAATGCAATAAGAAGAAAAAGAACTAAAGTGGTGAATTTGAGAAAAAGCTTGTTTAAGATCTATGTGAATGTTCTAATATGGTCATTATATGTACTATAATGTGTGTGAAATATTTTGTTGAGTATTGGATGTAAATTGGGATAAGAATGGCATATGAAGTTACTTATGATAGAAAATTCAGTTAAAATGAACTGAATAGGTGATTTTTGATAATTGACCTCAAATAAGATGGAAAATAGTATGAACATATTTTATTTCATATATGTGATGTGTGGAGAATCTTGGTTTAAAACTTGGATTGCTCGGTAAGTCATCTCCCTCATCTAAAAATTTGATTTTTCTAAGTTAGGATTTCGTAATTTTTGTAAATAGTGGAATTAGAGGGAAGTTGTATGGTTTATATTATTTTAAACATGTGGGAAATGGTTTGAGGGGTTGATTATAGTGATTTGGGCATGAAAAACTATGATTTACCAATGCTAGGGTTTCATAAACAGTGGGAATTGGGGGAAATGATGGGAGTTTATGCTTAAAATCATGGGGAAAATATTTTATTCCTGTTTAATGGTGTTTTGGAACATAATTGGACATAAGAATTCATGAGTTTAGCTAACTATGATTTCTACACATATGTGAATAGTAAAATTTTGGGACAATTGCTTGAGTTAAGTATAATTGACATGGAGAATGTGATTAATTATTTAATTATGACATTTTGAAAGGATTTGGTATGTGAATTCATGATTATATCAAATTAGGGTTTGATGAATTGTTGAAATTTAGGGAAAGGCCATAATTTTGTATAATTCCTATGATACAGAGGATTAATGGCTTAATTATAAAATTTTGACACTTGATTGGAAGTAAGAAAACCCATTATGATTATGACCCTAAGACCTTATAGAAGGGATGTACTTAGAGTTTAATTAACATGTTGAAAAGGTTAACTAGACCTTGAATATATTGACTTTTGATTGTATACTGATAAATATGCATTTATGCATTTGAAAAGCATATGCGACTAGCAATAAATCAATTTGAGTTATGGTTGTAAATGAATGAGATTTTGCCATTTATGGGATAAACTGAGAAGGATGAAAAGGTATATAGCTGGAGGAATGGTTTGGAACTAAGTACTCGAGGTAAGTAGGCATTTGTTTCTATTAAATGACTAGGGATAATGTGTATACTATTTGTTTGAAATCTAGGCATGTATGTTTTGATTATGGATAGTGGATATCTCGTATTTGTTTAAGTTGATATTGTTTGTTATTAAGGATATTAAGTATCCCTTAGATTGAAATATTTGATATTTTGGGTTAATATGCATAATTAATGTAAGGGATGGATAAGATCCCTTTGTTGTATATTTAAATTGAAGATTGATTCAATATGAGCTTATTTGGTTGGATGGAAATACATAGAACTCTTGATTTGGTAATATTGATTATTTGATATGAAATGTGCTAATTATGAATTAATTGTTGTTTAATACATTTTTCTACTTACTGAGTTGCCCGGACTCATGCCTTCTTATTTATTTTTTTTAGCTGACAGGCTAGGTGAAGATTTTCCAAATGTGGATTGGGATTGTTAAGCAAGATTGAAGGCTCTTTAATTATGGTATTTAGAATTGTAATTTGTTGTATATTTGTATTATATTTAAAGGATTCAAATGATATATAATAAGATATAATGGCATGTCTTAATGATTTAATCATCAGTTTATTCATGAATTTTAAGGATATAAATTGCCATCATGATTCTACCCAAATCTTGGGCTATGAGCGAGTGGATGTATTGGTTTAGAATTTATATTATGGCTATATTAATTTTGATAAATAATTATACAGGTTAAACCCTAATAATTTAGGGGATACACTATCCATTTTTCTATAGAAACTAGTCGAGTTCCACCCTAAAAGTGGGCAAGACAAGGTAAAAATATAGTGGAAAATGATAAGTTGCGCCTCAGAAGGCGGGGCATGACAAGCTGGTGGGGGTATGGCTTGCCCCCTGCCTATTGATGGCTTGGCTAACCCTCTTCCACGTCAAATCCATACCCTCTTCCACGTCCTTTTCCAAGCGGTCTTGGTGTCGACATCCCAGCTTGGAAGGAAAAGGATTATAGAGTTGAGGAAGTTGCAACTGGGCTCCAATTGAACATATTTTGAATTAGCAAAGCTAGTGATAGGGCAGGAATGACCAGGTGTTGCGATGGTTGTAGATGCTAAATCGGTGACTTATCTTCATTATCATTGTCTACTTGGAGCACTTCCAGTTCTTTCACTAGTTTCAACTTGTTTTTTTTGTGAGATACTTGTCGCAATCTCAAAGCGCGAAGACATTGGTGGCAGGGCCACCGGTAATGGAGCTACTTGTGGAAATTAAACCCATAATGAGGGTTTTTGAAATGTAGACCCTTGTCTTTTGGCAATAAACAATTATAACCTTCTATCCATAGTTGGCATAGCCAATTCTCGGATGCTCCGATTCATTTAATGTCAGCTCATAATATTGGGCTTCTGAGAAGAACGCCTCTAAAATTGTAAATGGTCATACATTAGTCTTTATGCACTTCATTATACCATCCTGGTAGAACTTAAAGCATTGGTGCACTATGGATGCCATAACTTGGTATCAATGCAACCATGGCCTTTCGAGCAACAGGTTGTAGGACGTTGGCGCATTAATGATATGATAATTGACCTTTGTGAGAAATCCATGAATATGAAGACTTAAGGTAATAGTCTCCATAGTCCTTTGACTCTCTTGGTTAAAGCCTTGAATCACTAGAGTGCTGCTTTTGGGCATGGATAGGCACATCCCGATATGCTTCAGTACTTTGAGTAGAAGAATATTCACCATAGATCCTGGATCTAGCATAATGTGGTTAATCCTTTCTCCTGCTAAATCGCTACTTACAAATAATGGACGATTAATGGTCTGGTTGCATTCAATTATATTAGTAGCCTCTGTCAGGTACAAGTCTTTTATAGGCTCATCTACTTGCGGATTAATGAGCGATTGTCGAGACTCCTTAAAGAGCTGGAGTGCATCATATATGCTCAATCTTGTTAGGATTCTGTGTAAGTGAGCTACAACATCATATTCTGGTTTATTCGTGAGCTCTGGAGCTTCCCTTTCTTCAATAGGGGGAGAAGGAACTCTAGATACTGGCTCTTCTTATATTGACATCTTTTCTTTGTCCTGAGTTAAATTCTTCCCGGATCATAACATAGTCATTGCTTCAGGTGATTCAGATGATTCTTGTGGAACATTCTTTTCATTCGACATGATGTTGGTCATATTGCAAGATACCTCCATAAGTTCTGATGGCTCTTGGATCAGTAGCTTGAGCAATGTAGGAAATGAAGTAGGCACTTCTTTAGGCAATGGAAAAGTCTTTCCCAATGCTATAATGCATTCCCATATTATGTGCTTTTCTTCTTGCAATACAAGACAATAAAGGTGAATGCTACACTATCTAAAGGCGAAATCATAGAGATGCTCCCCTTCAATAGGATGAAATCCCCATACTTGTGTCTTAGAGAACTGAGAAGTGTAGTCATAATATCTGTGTATAAATGCTTTAATTAGCACCTCCTAAGATTGAATGATTTGACTGGCAATGTCCCGATCCACTTTAGGGCATGGCTATTACCAGTCAATGAAAATGAGAAGATCTTGATTACATATGCCTCCTTCTAGGACATCATCTGCACCAAGGCTTGATACTAGAGCAAGTGTCCGATCGCGGCCTTGTAGTGCTCTTTGAATAATTTCATCATGGGTCACCTTAAGTAATAGATTTGCTTAACTTTTGGAACTACCATTAAAATAGGGGCTTTCATGCAATGCAGGTATTTGAGGATTCTCCCAATGTGAGATTCTATGAACACTTGCTCCTTTGGCAGGTTATCCATAGCCTTCATGTTCTTCTTTTCAGCTTGATCGAAGGCTAGTATGCTGTCGTAGGCAACCAAATTTAAAACCTTACTCTAGTTAAATTTTCTATAGTAGTGTAAATAAGAGTCGATCTCATGAGGAGTATCTAGCTTAATTTTGTGCAAAGTGAACAAGAATAGGGGGTGGTTTTGAACATAATGAAGACAATGTTGTAAAAGAAATTTATCAAAGAAGAAAACCTTGGTTCAACTAAACATCCGCCATTAGAATCTCATAAATGATCATTAATGCAATTATAAATCAAATCATACTTTGAATATTCACTATTGGAATTATTTTTCCTATCTCTCCTTCAATATAGTTAATTAGAAACACGTAATTCAATTAACCTTAACTACTAAACAACACATACACATGCGGTTGTATTTAATTTAGTTAAATATTCTTCCTAAGATTTAATAATAGCAAAACTAGCAAATTATCAAACCCTAGTTGATTTACAGATTAGAGGGATTAAACAATTACGCATTTGATATCTAATTTAGTAATAGATTACAATGAATAATAAACTAATAGATCTCCTAGCAATTAAACATAACAGTCATAATTATGAATCAAAGAAGAACATTCAATACTCTAAAGTATAAATTGAACAATTAAAATAAATTAGATCTCACAGTATATAGATTTTGAGGTTTTTGTCTCCTTAAACCAAGAATAAAAATTTAGCCACACAGAGTCATGAAATCACAAAGAAAATAAAATAAAAGAGAGAAGAGAGAAAATTCTCTATTGAAAGCTGCCAAGAAGTCCTCTCCAAACCCTCGCAAAAGAACTCTCAAAAACCCTAGGAAACTTTTATTTAAAATATATCCAAAATACACAAAATTTTGAAAAAATTCAAAAAATAAAATTTATGATCAATTGCTAGCTCCGATGGGGTGGTGTTGATTATGAATAGGTGCCGACGGTGCTGATTTACTATCTACCAGATATGCATCCACTGTTTTGACCATAACTTCCTCATTTTAAATCAGAATCACATGATTCTTCTGTATTGGTTAAATGCTTTTAGATCTACAACTTTTATGTTGATCATGTTTTCCAAATTATACTATAAATATAGAAAATTGGTACACAAGTGATACCATGTGTAATCTTTAGTTTCTTTTTGAGATGTTTTGATAGGTTTTAATACTTTCTCTACTCAGTTGTCCTTGATATAGTCTTTATCTATTAGAATTACAAACCAAAAAGCTGTAAAAAAAAATTCTTATTTTTCCAAAGCATTTTAATCATCTTAATCAAAGGTCGAATGAGAGAGTTATGCCCAAAATACATAGTGATGTTGAAATTGTCCAGAATCATTCAATTGACTTTTTTTTGCACTTAACCACTCCAATTGTCTCCTAAATGAAAATATAAGAATAATGAGTGCATATAGGAGTTAAATAAGTATAAAATATTAAGTATTAAGAGAATAAAAATATATTATTTTATATTCTCATCAAAGGCCTCTATGAATCTAAATGGCATTCGATGGTGAAAATAGGCTCTCTTTGCCAAGTAAAGATAAATTTCTTCTCCCTCTAGGTGATGACGTGACTGTGAATCACTCTAAGTAGCATCCATCCATTTGTGAATATAATTGGTTGTATTCTCACCAAAATGTTGATCCCGGTTAATAAGGGACTTCTTGATTCCTTCCTTTCTTTTCGAAGGAAAGCGTAGCAGAAACATATCTTATAAAGCGACCCACTCTTTAGCGCCCTATATTACCTGAGCTCAGAACCAGTTCTTCTTCACTTCTGGAGAAAGTGAGTTTTCAAAATTCTGATGCATTTTTGCAAGGTCTGGATTTTCTCCATAGCACTCATCAACATAACGGAGGAGGTGTGTAACTGGTGAATCTTCAACATTGAATAAAGTGAACCCTTGATGCCGGGGCTTCCTCTAGCGATCATGCCTTCTATGAGAATGTTCTTGCTTCTTGTTTGGCTATCTTGTGAAGGCCTTACCTTCGCCAATGTAATTGCAAGATGTCACTACTAGATATTCAAATAGATTTTCTTCATTAGAGCTTGGGTTCCCTGATAGTAATGGTAGTATAGGGGATGGTTCACCTTATCTGCTTCTGATGGGAACAAGGGTTCCGGTAGCTTTATATTGCCTAATTGAATAAGCTCTAATAGAATTGGTACCACCTCCTCATCAGAATATTAGTATTTTGGCTTCAATATTTCCTTCTCTTTGGATATCTGTCATTATCACCAGTTTTGTTCTCAGTGGCATTAACAGAAATGTTCGATTTACCTTTTTCTGGTTCTTTCTTCTTAAGCCGAAAGATGCTTTCTTTCTGCTTATCATCCCAGACTTTACTTTTTCCAAAGAG
>JAYJMB010020292.1:0-23096 GCA_036873735.1 Pouteria campechiana
CAGAAGTTATTCGTGAGATAGTTCGTCAGCAAATTTATGAGATTGAGCATGTAATCACTAGGCGTCGATGATGATGGCTTCTTACGTATTCATAATCACTAGGCTCTTTTAAGAATCTTTTTTCCTTTTCATTTTTGGGTGCAGACCTTCTGACCATATGTCTTGGGCTGCTTCAGGAAAATTTATTTTGGCTGTAGACTGCTACCAAATTACGATAATTAACTCTTTCAATAGAATTATAAAATCCGCCATTACCCATTTCTTACCATTAACGAGATCAAGGCCGGTTCCACTTGTCCCTTCAATTGAACTAATTGGGGATTAAAATTCATTTTACTAATACCAGTGACATAAGAAATTAAATTAAGGATTTTAGTTTATCTGCATTCGAGTTAATTACTTCCAAATCAAATCTGTCGCTCAATTTTTAATAATTGCTTTATATTATTATTTGAAGTTTTAGTAAAATATTCCAAGAAAGGAAGTGTTCCTTAGAAATTTTGAAGGAACCTTTATTTCTATCATTTTGGATGGTGAAAATGAAATCCAATTGAACTATCTTACTTAATACCATTTGTTTAATTAGTAATTAAGGATTATATAAAAAATCACTTAGGTCAAAAATTAAGATCATTTAAAAGTTAATATCCATCATTTAAACTTATTTATGAAATCTACAAAGATATAACTATACATTCATACTTTTTTTTGGAAGTCTTTATCTTAGATTACTTCATGATTCTAGAAAGTTTTGTGACATTCTATTTCATATATAAATTGATATAAGTAATTTTTATATTTTATATATAATTTTATACATTTTTAAATAGCATGACTCAAATAAACCTTTGATCAAAATATTTTTATATGTTTTTAACTAAAATAATAATGCTAACTATGACAATCGGAATAGATTTTATTGAATCATTTTATAATAACTTAAAAAATAAAAGGATTCCTTTAAATTTTCAAAAGAATGATTCCTTTGAACCAATATTTTGAACGGGTCATGTTTTGATAACAGAACTGTAATGGTAAATTAAAATAATTTAACCTATTTTTTCCCGGATGTGGCTATATATTTATCTAGGCAAACACAGATTAAAAGTTCTACGAAAAATTAATTTTTTCTCAAATATTAAATTTTATATAGTTTTAATTCATCTAAAATACTGGGCATAAATAAAAAAATAATATAAGATATAAAATATTTGTTGAGGATATCGAGATTTAAAATAATGTTAACGATGAATAAATGTATGGTGGGTGAAAGCTCGTGCGCTTATTTTTGAGGCATCTTCTCCGAAGTAATAAGAAATTGGAGAATGGAGCTAGGAATTATAAACGGAGAAATGGGTCCAATGTAAAAACTGGACATTTTCAAATTTGGGAGATCCTATTAGAATCGAATCTATCTATATATCTTGGCAAATGCAAGAGAGACAGAGACGTCTCATTAACCGTGCATGGCCCACCATCATGTCCATCATCAATAATGACTGCTAAGTGTTAGTTGTCTTTGTATACAGACTTCTTTCACAGAAATTCAATTAAGATGCCTTAAATCAAATAAATTCATTCTATAAACATGTAAGACAGAGATTGAGGAAGCAATCTACCACATAAGAGATTGAGGAAGCAATCTACCACATAAGGGAGAAACTTTGAAAGGGCCCCACCGAAACATATGTAGCTCAAGACTAAGATAATGCTTTCCAAGGACTTCAGGCCAGTTCTTTGGGCAACTTCAACGGTCTAGCCAAGGCAGGTCAATAACAGTCCGAGTTTCGTGAATGTCCTGCTGTGACTTAAACCCTGCTGACACCCATCTAGTGCATGGCCCAAGTATATACATGCCTGCCTATATAGCCTATAGCTGCTACTTGCAGCCGGCAGTTGCACACGCACATGCCAATCTTGAGCAACAGGGCAGTGCTGAGAAAAAATCATTCATAAAAAATAACAAAAGTTTAACAAAAAATAAAATAAAATAAAAGCTTAACAATGGATGCGTGTACATGAAAGGCTTTTGTCCTCCACGAGACTCCATGCACATCCGGTTCAGTTTGTTTCTCTTCCTGAAGAGTGAAGAAACATCACTGTATATATAATGTCACCACGATTGAGAACACCGAAAGGATGACAATGAAGACAGGCAACACTTTGTTTCCCTTCACAGCAGATAGCAATCTTTTGTACATCCCAGTTATGGTAGATAAAAAGAGTTAACAGATGATGCTGGGTGAAATTGGAGGAAGCAATGGGCAGTCCAACAATAGAAAACAAGCATGAATTGATTACTTGTAGGTGATGCTGATCAGTGGCTTGACTCCTCAGAGGGGACGCTCTATGGATGGTTGGCAATATGGAGTTTGGAAATTCCAGCCATCGACTAAGGGCATTCATGTGCGTGCATGAATGTGAGCTCTAAAGTTTGAGTGCAAGCCAACGTCTTTACCAAGAAAAAAGCAAAAAGACTGATGGCAAGCAAACGTTCAGGAAGAACAAGCTGCTTCAATAGGAGGCAATTATCCTTTGTGGGACGGTTAGAAAGCTTTTAGTTGATTGTGAACAGAGTGATAATGTACATGGCTATGTAAAATCACAAGCAACAAAATAGAAATCAATCAGCAGATTTTAGTAAGGTTTCGAATCCCATCTCTTAGCTTGCCTTGCAAACTGACAATAAGAGCAAATAGCTACAAAAATTTTGTTTAACAGTTACAATGGAGTTTGTAATCAATCAATCATGCCAATTGTTCTAAAATTTCCGACATTAGAAGATTTAGAATGATGAGAACCATGATACAAAGACGAAAACAACAGAGTACACGAGCTCACTTATGGGTAATGGAAGCTGGAAAAACGAACTCAATGCAAACTGCAGTAGGTGCACCAGTGAACTGAAAATCATCCCAAATACGGAATTTCCACTCAAGCATATGATGTCTTATGGTGATTGATGAAAACCTCCAGTTATATACCATTGATGAAAACCTCCAGCTATCTGAAACCAAAGGCAGTCATGGGGGAAAGAGGAGACCATAGAGGTTGAGCTGGAGGGCGAAGAAGATGATGGGGGTAAACAAGCATGAGGAGGACAGCATAGCTCAATCGGACTACACCATTGAGAACTGAGCTGCAAGGGATCCAGAGAAATGTGTTGAAGTTAGCAAGCACATCATCAAGGGTTGAATCTCCAAAGAGGAGAAAACCAAAGAAGCTGGTCATTATTTACAAACTAAAGCAGAGCACAAGCGAGGCTCTCACAATCGATTGCATCTGGGACGAGTCCTAAAGCTCATTGTCCATGTTGTGCACCGCAGAAGAAAACATCGAACAACAAAAATACCAAAGATAGCCCATTCAGTTGTCATGAAGTGTGTTTTGATAAATTAGTTTAGAGAATCTCACAAGTTGAGACCTATATTGATAGGTTTGCATGAATAGGCTATTATGGACATTTTCTGTATCAGGGATGGATGTATAAGCAAGTGTGAGTTGAATGTATTTGCTAGCATTATACATGCCATCGGGCAGGCAAAATGTAGTAAACTGTTGAAGTTGCAACCATAGCCATGAGTGGCACATGTGCCACTTGGTGCACAAGAAGATGGGTTATGGGACAACAGTGAATGAGCATGCCACTCAATGGCATCCATAGCCTCTGAAGATGACAAGTGGCATGTCCACATAGGTGATTAATTGTATGCTGTCCTTTGCCAGGAATGTAACTGCATTAGTCTGTTGAATCATCAAAACGATAAACTAAGAGTTTTGATAGACAACAGTTTTATTGGAATCGGTGAGTGACAGATGGTCAACAAACCCTGGATGGCGCAGCTCCTGCCTCCATGGCTAATCCTTCCGAATAACAAAGATCCAAACAGGCCCAAAGATTAGTCCTTTTGATCACTCCCATGATAAAAAAAATGTAAATTACCTCAATAAATGTCAAGTTAATAGGGGTACTAGATCTTAACCCAACACCAATTTTCCAAGAAAAAGTAACTAATAGAGGTGTGCAAACTCGAATCTTGATCATCTTGCCACAACTTAGATCCTCTTTACAGTTTTTGTTTTTATTTTGTTTTTAAATTTTTTGTTAATCCGCACTAGATGAACCATTCAAGACATTGAGAGGAATAAATAGAATTAGTTTTGTATTGTTCAAGTCCATCAAGATTGCAGAGTGACAGGAGCCAAGAGGGAAGGACCACGAGACATACAATCAAGCAATTACAAACATGAAACTGCTTGCTTATTGAGTTTGAATACTCAAAGTCACGAAAAGTCAACATGTTCAGAAACAACTGAGTCAAAATTGAGATCTCAGATTATTAAAATTGGAACTCTGCAGAATAGAAAAATATCTGGAAATTTTCACCAATGTAAAAGAGGGAATTTATAAAAATGGTCCTACGGAATACTCTATTTCACCAACATAACTGTATTGTTCCCAACAGAAATTAATTTTGAGGAATAACTAAAACTAGTTTTTTGAGAATGATGTCAAACTACTTCAGGCCTACTTTCCGCTATCACTGTGTTTGTCTGTCAAATAAATGGTGGCTTTGCAGTTTACATACCATTGTAATGACAAATATATGAAGCGACGATTACTGGAACCACTGTGAAGAGCATCCATAACGATGCCAAATCAGTTATAACAGGAAGTCATCCGGACATTTCAATACTATCACTTACCAATTTCATTATTGTGATCTCAACAAGGATAGCCACAAAGACCATCGCCAAGGCAGCTGGTAAAGTTGACATGAATCCGGAGAGAGAGAGAGAGAGAGAGAGAGAGAGAGAGAGAGAGAGAGTATGAATCGGTAAATGCAAAAAAGGCAAGGATAAATTTGTAATAATCAGCTTCTTTAGTGGATTGGTTGAGTTTCGTTCTGTGGGGTTGGTGTGAAGCTTTTACACTTATAATACTTGCACCTAAAAGTAAATCAACATATTTCCAGAAAGTAGCAACTAGAAACAATATTTGTCTCTACCATCATTGTCATCATTGTAATGCAACTAGAGACTGTAACTAAAATTTGAGTATGCATGGTCAATGTCAGTTCACATGCATAAGTTAGCAAAGACGTTTCTCCTGGTAAGAGCAAGACCTAGAGAAAATATCAAGCAAGATTGGAGTATATTGTTTTTGGTTGATGGTAACACAAGTCATCAGAAATATGTAAATCATCAATAACTTCTAGTTATATGCTTCATGATCAAAATAAACTGCTGATCTATCACTCTATATAATAGACATAACACTCATATCTGAAAAATGCCAATGGAGAAAATATCAGACCAATCATTAAAAAAAGAAGAAGAAGAACGGAGTCGCCATTCCACCAGTTTTCTC
This sequence comes from Pouteria campechiana, assembly GCA_036873735.1. Taxonomy (NCBI): domain Eukaryota; kingdom Viridiplantae; phylum Streptophyta; class Magnoliopsida; order Ericales; family Sapotaceae; genus Pouteria; species Pouteria campechiana. The sequence goes on from JAYJMB010020292.1 coordinate 5,372, forward strand.
ACTTCCAACATGCCAGAATGATGAACTCCACTTGAAGATATTCCAGAGAGTACATCATCTAACCAAATGAATGGACAGAGTACCCAGTCGAATGCAAAAGTGAACAACTGAGGGCTTTAATGGAAACACCTCAAGCGACAAATGAGGAAGCTGGCATCAGTTACGGATAGTTTTTGCTTATTCTTCTTCGTCTTTTTCTAGGAAGTAAGAGGATAAATGAATTTGAAAATAAGCCTGGAGGTGTGGATGCATTTATGTAAGTAGGAGGGGAGGGAAGGGTGTGGTCCGCATTCTCCGAAAATGCAGCTAGTGGGGAGTTGCATGCGTGGGACCGGCCCAGAAATCAAGCTAATGGATTGGAATGCAAAATCGAAATCCTGGAGAGCGGTCCAGGTAGGGAAATTTCGAATGCAACATGCCTAAGCTGACATCTGGATCGCAGGACATGCAGCTATGTTCGTTTACATAGAATATAGATATAGGCTTGGCAACCTGAGGTGGTTCTGTAGAGGGAGGGTGACAACTAACGAATTTTTTGTGCGTGTACCTCCTCTTACAATTAACTGAGCCTGATTGATTGGATGTAAATGAAATCTTCATTTTTCAAATTGGTTTCACGGCAAAATCATAACGAGGTAAAAACATGTGGATTCATTTTGAATTGTGTTTGAGAGTGGCGTTGCATGCAGTTGGGTAGTTAAAACGTGAAGCCCAAACCAGCCTCCATTTAGGCATTTCCTATTTGTTTTTGAAAGTACAGGAAATTCAAACCCTGCTGGCTGCTGCTGAGGAATACTCTGCAGCTCCACATTTTTCTCGGCATGCGTTTGTGCCGCATCTTTACAAGTCCAACTAAGCAAATCTGTCTGCGTGAATCTCATTCCCACCTGGTTCTCTAACTGGCTGTATCCTATGATAGCCCATCCGCGGCTGTTGGGTGGATAGGGAGAATTGAATTAGTACCCACGGTTTTCTGGACTGTTGAATTGTTTCCCTAACACTAACACTAGAAAAAGCCAACAGAACTTAGGTGGCAGCTCGAAAAACAGTTCACCCCAACAAACATGCCCGATCGTTAGCAGATTTCCCGTTTTCCCCTGCCACAGGAAAAGCTGTTCTACAGGTTGACATAGGAAATTGAAGATCTCTTCTGATGATCAAGAACTATAAGTAAAACTGAGTTTTTTATACAGCTGTAGAATTTCCTAACCAAGTGGAAAGGAGAAGATCAGACACATATAGGAAACTTCTCACAGACAAGAAGCCTTAAAAGTAAAAATGGGCTTCTCTAATGGATCCCTCCTAAAGCAGGAGAGAGAACTAAAATAATAAATGAATTTCCAGTGGGTTGAGAACACAGAGCCATGAAACAGCATGTACACCAAAAAGATAGCATATAAAGCAGCAAAAACAGAAACATATGTAACATCAAATAGTATTGCACCACTAGCTGTTATCCATCTTCAGCCTCTTTTGGGGTTGATCCAAATCTTCGCAACTGCTCACCACCCTTGAGTGTGGCATCACCTGGTTACTGGATGAAGGGTCCTCAAGATCCTATAACAAGAATTAAAGAAAAGATTGCACAATGAAGAAGAAAGAACAATGAGGAATGACACAGGCTTAGTTACTGCAAGCGAAATCCATTGCAGGCCCTCTAGAATCACATGCTACCCTAAGAGAATAAGAAATTTCCTTTTCTTTTCATCTTTTTGTTTTTTTTTTTCCTAATGTTTTCTTTTCTGGTGAAGGGTGGCACAAGGCACTTGGTATGCTGGCATTCTCAAGCCACATAAACTAAACTCACTAACTTGTGGACCTTACTGTCTTTGCTTCAAAAGGAAAGCTTGACCAATCAATTGCATTTCTTAATTATTTTATGATGCATTCCATAACAAGCCACAGGTCAAATGATAAGGTCATTCAATGTTCCATGGATCATTCACACCATTCTGAAAATCAAGGCAAATATGGTCAAAGTTTTAAAACAATAGTGGATTAGATTCCATTAATTCCATTCCCAGGCAGGCATGTTAATCCATGGTCAGGTCACATCAAAAAATTGCATTCTTGGTGGAATATTCGATAATTAGGAATGACATTAAAAATTACCTTCATGGTGGATGTGGCAGGTGGCCTCATTATTGCTCGTTTCCCTATATCAATCTGCACGGAGATGTTGGCTTGTGACAGATCAATGCCTGAGCTTTGTAGTGCTTGTGTTAGGTTACTCAGTAACCTGCTCCAGATGATGCCATCTGATTGTAAGTTTGAGGTACAGATAAAATATCAATAAAATTACAAAACGAAAATGAGATTAGTTAAGCATGCAGGAATCAAATCCCCCAAGCTATTCAATGGTCAACCTTGCAATACAGAACAACAATCCGATGCACAGTGCACCAAGAAACAGAGATTGAAACAGATGCAACAAGCATGCATAAATGGGCTGCAAATTTCTTGTAAATATCTAGCTTCGAGCTGACAAAAGATTGCACAAAAACAGTACAGCAAACACTTCTTAATAGTGGATTACAAGGATTTACAAAATTTCATGATGGGTTGACAGAACATAATAAACTGAAGCATATCATCATTAGAAAATGAAGCAATATTCTTGATATCAGATCTTTTTTTCTATTCACATAATTATCTAAATATTAGAAACGTGAATCACTTGCAAAGCTCAGCAAACTCATTGCATAATTCAATAATAAGAATTCAGACTTATTTTCTCAATTTGTATGAATATTATAAAAAAAAATATTTGCAGTTTTTTTAGCTGCAGATTTTTATCTTTTTATCTGCATCTGAAGAAAAGGCTCCATCATCATCATGACATAGTTTCCAACTTAGTGGAGTCAGCTGTGTATCCCATAATGCTATTTCTCTCTATCCTAGAAAATGCCGTCAAAGGCTCTCTTTTTCCCCCTTTATGGATTTTATTCTCTGTCTCTCTTGAAAAAGGTTTAAAGTTTTTTGTTTTAAACATTCCACAGAAATGCATAAGAATAAAACTGCTTCCTACACTTCTTACAAGGGTAGACCCAAATTAAATCATTTGATCAACAAGTGGCATATCGTTAACAAGTGGCATATCATTGTTACAGATATAAAAATAATCCAAATCACGTTAGGAATTGGATGCACAAACTGCTTGCAATTATTAGTACTGTCAACTACTAGTTTGATGAATAATGAAACTGATAATTGTTATGGTCATCAATAATAATTATTTGTGCCATCAATCATTAGTTCTGACTACTTTACTAAAGTAAACAATGATAACTGGTATGATTGATGGTTACTGTAGTAGTCAAGCATCATCCATCTACTGGTTTATAAGTTTCAATAATTCATATTGGTTTTAGTTGCTGGTTGTTTGGAACCAGAACTTCGGGTTTGCTTTCAACTTGCAGAGATGCATGTGTACTTGGGTCAAAATCTTAACAATTTTAATTACCTTTTGGTACAGAAGGTTGGAGGGAGAGGTATAAACAGACTAAGCATTCATATCAAGGCAGCAGGTGGAGATGAAAGAAATACAGCTGCGACTTGAAGGTTATTTCTCTATTACCCACTAATTGCCAGAGCTGTGAAACGCTAAAAGCACTAACTTTTATTGCCAACCCATATAGCAGTTTGTTAGCATCCTTCAATACAATTGAGTGACTAACAAAGTTACAAACACAAATAGATCTCCCAGTTAGGCATCTCAGAATTAGATACCTTAAATCCCAAATGTAAGCCCACAACCTTGACTCTTCAGATGCAGCTCATGAGACATAGTTTAAAGAAAACCAATTTGCTCTTGCCAATGAAATTCCTTGTCCACAATTTGGTCAATGCTAGTAACAGAAATGGAGTTCAATAAACATCACGAGGAGGGCCTATCAGATCAGCAGTCCTTTTGTTTTCCGATTTTTTGCATTAACAGATCAACATTATAAAAATCTAGAAATCATGTCCTACTCAAAAACTGCAGATCCTCTAGTTCTGATCAAATCAGATGGAAATTGATTGTTAGCTAAAAATTAATTGCAAAATTTGAAGTCTTGTGGTTTCAAAAGATCTAAATAATAAATACATAACTGTGAATACTCACCCTTGAGAATAGACACTAGACATGCGAATCGTGCCCCCTTCAATCATCAGCTCCTCCTGTTCATTCAGCATTTCGCTGTCAGCAGGGTATTGCCTTGGCCATACTTGAGGCTGTGGCTGCACTGCTGAGTTTTCAGCATCTGGCGTCATTTGTTGTGAAGGCTGTGCAAGTTCACTACTCCTTTCAATAGTATACATGTTTTGCTGCAAAGTCATGGGCGTGGGAACTGCTTTGCTAACCAAACCTTGATTATGGTCCATAGGCTTGTATGGAGTCCCTGTGCTCAAGTTGTCAGGTTCAAGTGGATTCTGCATGTTCCCAAGCACTGCTGGGGTAGCAGCAATATCATCGTCAAACCTCCCAGTATACATCAACCCAGGCGTAGGTCCATTCTTTAAGGTTCGAGAATGATCAACTATACTCTCTCCCAATGGTTGACTGTGTTTCTGTTTCAACCCAAAAATGAAAAAAAAAAAAAAAAAAAAACAAATGAAGCAATTATCTGAGAAATAACTGATGTGTCTCAGTATCCCAGGTGTTATCTCTTGCTTTTCTTTTCTTTTTTATCTTATCTTTTTTCTCCTATTGCCTATTTTGTTGGATTGTTGTTCTCATTATCAAGTTGCTTCTCATTTTCTTATTCTTTTCTCTGTTTCACAGTGAATATGAACCACAAACTGCCATCCAACTTCAAAATTGTGTGGTACACCCTGATAGGGAAGTATTTTTAGACATGCATTGGATATTTTCCACATGTCAGCCATTCTGGCTTCTGCAGTAGCAGTGTATGATAGCCAGCATTTATCCAGATGCATACCTTGAACATCACCATAATTTTATTCCTTGCTACACCTTAGTGAGTAAATAGAAGTTTATTTATTCCTAATAACAGAGACCAGAATACAGTAAAGACCTAGGAATTGACAAGCAAGTGCATTTAATACCCATAAGAACTATAAAGAATAGACGAGCTTCAGGGCCAACCAACAATGTTCTTTGCATGGCTATCCATGTCGTCATCAACATTTCCATGAACATGAGGAATGGAACCACCATCGTTGAAAAGAATGTTTCACTCTCATCAATAACCAAAACAGCCAAAGGAAACCAACATCTTTAGCATATTTATAGATATCATGCAAGTGCCCTTCAATTACATGTGGACCAAATACAAATTCGGACATCAAAGCCCTTGAACTACTGGGACATCCTATACTGATCTACAGCCCACATTTTGATCCACAAACAGACATTTACACCAATGTATGCACAAGCAGATTTGCATTTGGACACTATATGTCTAAGAAGCATACTGGTTTTCACTTTCAGCATCAATGAAATACAGCATTGGAACTCTTAAGCCAGTCCCCCTATCCTACCCTAAGTGGCATCCCATCCTTTAAGTAAAATAATAATAATAATAATAATAACAATAACGAGATTCAATTTTTAAATAAAAGGCAATGGCTCTTTACCCATGTTGCCAGCTTCATGGTGTCCTGGTTCCATCCAGGAAATGCCGCTTCGTATTTTCGTACCCTCTCTTGTAGAAATTGGACATATTCTATAACCTGTAAATTAAAAAGTAAGTCATTAGCAGTGTTTGCTTTATCAATATTATCTCCAATGATATCTTTTTGGGAAGGAACCAATCAATTATATTATAGGAAATGACATTTTCATTTATTCCAGATTTTAATGATGGTATGGAAGATATTATTGATATTAGCTCTAATTAATATTGGAGATAGTATCACTTTTTCAGAAATTATGCGCCCCCCTCAAACCGAAAAAAGACCATTTCTTCCATTATTTCCTTTTACAGAATTATGATAACATCCTCAAATTATTAAAAACTCATATGTATTTGATGTATATGTATATAATTTATATACATATGATAGTAAAATTATTTTATATATCTTTATTGGTCATTATATGTTGGCATTCAAAGTAATATTTTTCGCTTAAACGTATATTTATATGTATCTTAATTTATCATTGAATTTTATTATGTTTTTCAAAGTTTTCATATTTTTATTTTTCTGATAAAATTCCTCAACAAAAAGCAATATTATCTCAGATAAAAGCAATAATATCTTTTTTTCCAGGCCACCGATATATCTTCAATAATTGATAAAGTTGCAATATTTATAAAAAAGTCATAATAAGTTGGATAGAGACCCCCGAGCTTTGAGAGACATTAGCAATGTCCCCAACCTTTTTTAATAAAGTGGAAACCTAAGATTGATCTGGACATTTATTATTAGTGAACTGATGGGAATAATGTACAGTGAAGAATCGCCTTAACCTGATGATCCTTTGTGTTGATTAATGATGTCAAGAATGAATGGACAAAGTGAACGGCCCAAAAAACGAGTTCAAGCACTACTTTTAAACAACCTAACCCAACAAATCACATGTCTTGAATTAGTCTACTATTATAATAAGCAAAACCACTTGATCTATAACTCTTTTAGGAAAGATATTCATAAATGGCTTGCTTCATTCTTAGGGCCAAGTCGCCATTTTTGGAAGATATTCCCAGCATCCATTAATCATATTGGTACCACCTTAACAATCCAAACACTTATCCAGTGCTTTGCGTTTGTGTGTGTGTGTGGACGGGGGGTGACTTGCATCCCCTAAATAGTAGGAACATTTCCCATTTACATATTACAAGGAGTACCTCTAGAAGAAATGATGCCTTATCTCTCTTCTGATCACTACTATTTGGAATAAGATCTCTTAGTATTTGGAATCTGCAAAAAAACGAAAGAAAGAAAGAAAAGGTGAACAAAACTCTCCAGATACTATTGAAAACATATAAAAAAAGTAAACAAAAACACTAAAAAATTCTTGTTCTTTAAGTCAAGAAATCCTTGTTTTTCGTTTTTTGATCAATGTGATGACAGGTACATTCAATTCCTTAAGAAAACTTTATTGATTATGGCACAAAGGACAGATAGAAGGCTTGAGGACATTGCTTAGTTGGACTCATGCATGATGTTTTACATTGCAACGGTAACTAAAACTACATAATATATCTGACAGTTTAATAGGATAGCTACAATTCTAACATAAAAAAATATTATAAATCTCTATAAAGCTGGTGACTGAGGATTTCTGATCTATGATAATCTTAGTCCAAGGAGAATTTTGCGGACAATTTTATCTAAATAAATTGACCGGTTCTTAATTGGGTTATGTGGATTTTTTTCCTACAAGGCTCTTCATTAAAATCATTAACTTGAGTTGATTTGACAGAAAGCACATTGATTAAATTATATAGCCATGTGATGTGTACACGTGCCTATATTATTGATCATCTAATGACAGTGGAATCAATAGTCAAACGCAAGTAATAGAAGGAAAGACGGCATAAAGAACCAGCACAAGCTGATGCAATATTGATGATAGATATAAACTGTACTAGTGGATCCATTCTTCTCCTCTGGTCAATTTAAGCCCTCACCACATTAATTTGTGCAAACTGAGTTGTAGTTATCAACTGAACCATCAATTCTCTTCCACAACCACTGCACATGCTGATTCAGGTGACTCATAGCCTAATTTGAAGATGTTTGTTGATCAGACAATTTTATCTAGATAGATTGATCAGTTCTTAATTGGGTTATGTGGGTTTTTTTCTACTAGGCCCTTCAATAGAATCATAAACTTGAGTTGATTTGACAGAAAGAACATTGATTAAATTATGTAGATTAAATTATGTAGCCATGTGATATTTACACACCTACATTATTGATCATCTAACTACACTAGAAAAAATAGTCAAATGCAAAGAACCAGCACACGCTGAAACCATTCATCTCCTCTGATCAATTTAAGCCCCCACCATATTAATGTGGGCAAAGCGAGTTGTCATTACCAACTGATCCATCAATTTTCTTTGTCAAACCACTGCAAATGTGTGATTCAGTTGATTCATGGCCTAATTTGAAAATGTTTGTTGTAGGCTAAATGTGGGCCACAAAAACACAAGTTGGATACTGGGAATCTTCATTGTCAAATACTCAAGTAAGGTATTAAGAAAGGGAGTGAAGTTCCACGGGCTTCAACACATAAGTGGTTGGATAATAAACTCCCCAACAAAGATTCGAGTCATAGCACATCAAGCGTATGCAACATCCACCCCCATCCATTACAGACTGGAGTAGAGGATATTTCATAACCATGACCATCTGTAAGACTCTTAAGCAAAATACTATACCAATATAACACAATTATACCAAATTAAAACTATGAAAGAATCAGCCTTCTGCAAGCTTGCCTGTCATTTATTTTGCTCCTTCTGCGCTGTTCAGTTGCAGAGTGCTTTGACCGTGGAGTGTTGGCCCTTTGATCATTGCTCCTGGCATCTCCTTCAGCACCAGTATCTCCTGGAAGAAATCATATTTCAAAAAGTTAAAAGGACTCAGAAGGAAGACGTATAATATATATGAAAAATTTTTAGCAATTTTAAAACCAATATTGTCATCTGCAAACTTTAAAAGAAAAAATAGTACAACTGAGCAAGTGTATGATTGTCAGAATAAAAATCTCATTAATAAGCAGTTTGTGATGAAAAAGTTTGGCATAGGCTTAGCTTCCTTGCATAAAATCATGACAAAGAGGTAATGGAGAATCTAAATAATTGTCATGAAGGGCCTGCCTTTGATTGCTATTCTCTGTAGCAACAATATTGAGGGAATGATCCCAAAATTTGTTTGGATATAAAGACAAGACATCTTGCTTAAATTCACTAGAGAAAATTGCCTTTTTCAGATGATATATCCAATAATTTCAGATGGAAGAGCACACCCATTAGCAGCATTTGAGATTGCCGGCCATTGTTAGGAATAATTTCGAACTGCAGTTGCACTTCCCAAACACTCAAAATTGAACAAAAAGAAAGAAATGCAGAGTCCTAAAAGGGCTTCCGCATGGTACACCCTATCCGCACCCCCGCATATGAACCATCGTACCCTGCCCGAGTATCAAAGCTTTACATAAAGAATCATCCACAGCAATACTCCCCGTATTTGGACGGTTAGGATTCCATTGCTAGCCACAAGTACAGCACGAATGCAACTTGTTCGCGCACCTACCATTTTGCCCTAGGCAGAGATGGGGCAGCTCTAACGTGAGCCTGGGGACCTCCCAGCCCCAAGCTGAGCCTGGAAGACTCCTCCGGCCCAAGTTAGCTCGCCCGTTCTCAAGATACTAGCGTCTAGCGTGTAAAAAAAAAGCAACAAAACCTTTTTGCGAAGGCCCATCCTTCCTGATGAAACTCTCATCCTCGTCGTCTTCTTCTTCCGTAAGACCCTTGGAAGATCTCATCATCTCCATCACCAGCTCTTGCTGCATGTTCAGAGATTCAAAAGGACCAAACTCATCAGCTGCGAGAAGGGACGAGGATGTCAAAAGGGAGGGCGGAAATATCACCACCTCGGGGCGAACAGAGAGAGCTGCTAGAGGTTACCCACGGTGAGAGAGCTAAAGCCAGACGATGCTGCTGCCCTAGGCGAGCTTTAATTAATGGCAGTCTTCGCTAACGTGCGCCATTAGGGTGGAGGTTATAAACCTGCGCCAAGGTTGCTCGATTGGGAGGTGTGAAACATCTGGGCTCTTGAACCGCTCATGTTGATGTTAGACTGTGGGGCAGCATGGCCACTTGGATGCTCGGGCAGATCATCATAGACCCTACACACGCACTCTGAAATTGCAGACTTCGACCACATAACTAATTTTATATTACCCGTTGAAATTATAAATCCATAGTTTAACATATGTACACGTAAGAACTAGTACTCATTTCTATGAGATTTCCTGAGTTTATTGATTGATGGCTTTTATTGGGGTTGAAATTTAACTATTTAACTATTCAACTATTTTTTTCCTGGGATAAGATATCATTGGAATCAAGGATGTCAACTGAGAATTTAGAAATTCCGGTATTTTTATAAGGAGATATTATTTTATTTTAAGCCTGCATATCAGGATATGCGGGCGGCTAGGTTATCAAAGAAGTGGCCGATACATTCCATGTGAGATCACGTGCTCGGCGCGTGGATTCACATGACGGGGGTACCGGCCCGTGATATTTTGACCGTCTCCTCCGCTCCGTCTCACAACGAGCTAAGACCGTTACTCGACACAAGCCCATGTGTTATGGTGTATGGCCCAGAAAATCTTCGGCCCAATCCACTCCAGGCCCAAAACTTGTTTGATGTTTTGCAATTGGCTATGGTCTTTCACGTTTCTAATAACACCTTTAATTGTTAATGTTAAGGAAAATTGAGGAGAAATTGTAAATAATGTTAGAAAGTGTAGCAGTCCTGGATCATGGATGCTACAATGGACTAACTACAAATATAGTAAGATGGCCCAAAATATTAGATGAATGAACAAATTTGCTTAAGTCCAGGAAGTAAATGTGATAATGAAACCTCATGGCAGTAGAGATCTAAGTTAGTGTGTATAGAGTGTAGTTGCTGGTTATGGGATTTGTATTGAATAGGACAGATGTAACTAAATGAGATAAGCTATTTAATAAATGAACTAAGTCGTACTTATGATTAAAACATGAAATGAATAATACTTTGATTATCTGAAAAGTTGGAATTTCATATATTTTCAAGGTGAAGTGATTGACTAACAGGAGTCGCCACTAAGCCAGGCAGATCAAACCCTATCCTAACTCCATGAGATTGATCCCATGCCAAGCATGGATTCTCCACCAAAAACTTGAAAAATAAAGGAAATTTTAATAGATGTTTATTACAATATTAAGCAAAAGAAAGAAGAAAGCTTAGGAGGTATTGATGGAATGTTGGAAAAGAATGTCAGCTTGATTGAGACGAACACATAACTTCAATGAAAAAAAAATCTCTTAAAATATGGACAACAAAGCTCTCATCTTACCCCACTCCCGGCGATTTAAGATCATGCTTGAAGAGAATAAATGCTCTCTTTTCATAGATATTTTAGCAGCTTTGCTTCCAACTCTAATTGCCAAGTGGAGAGGGTTGATTGGTGACAACTCTAAAGGTAGACTCCACCTCATTTGGCATGTGAATTATATTCTTGTTGTCTTTATTTGCTTTTGTCTGGTTCTATAGTTGCTTAAACCAGCTTCTAAACTTGGTCCATTAACTAGAAGGTACTTGGCTTCCTTTGCACGGGGTTAAAGTGCTTTTGCAGGCATTTAAGTGCTTTTGTATGAGGTTAGTTTGGCCACGCATTTTTTCACTATATTTTTTTTTACTGTAAAAGCCCATTTGTCATGTTTAGGTGAAAACTATAAATAATTGTTTCTCCTAAACTCACTTATGCAATAGCACTTTTGCAAAAGTGCTAAATCTAACCATGTGGTCAAAAGAAGCCTTAGTAGAAGTGTTTATAGAAAAATAGAAGGTGACATCAATCATAAGGCAAATAAAATATAATAAATAGAAGCTAACAATGAAAAATATAAATAATTATAAAAATAAATAAATAAATTTACTAGGGATAAGCAGAGTGTACTTTTTACATAGAGTTGCAATTTGGTCCGGTCGTGTCCCTAGCCGTACTTTTTAAGATTTTCAACCCTACCTTCAATCTAACTTATTTATAAAAAATGCAACCCAATTGTGAATTTTCAGTTGACCACAGGTTGGCAAATCAAGTTGATACTTTGGGTTATTTAAAATGTGAATTTTAAATTAGGTTCAGGTAAAATCGTTGTGCTAGTTTTAGATTGGAAGTTAGTTACAGCACAAGAGAGCCTTTAAAATTTTGATTACACCACCGTATATGAACAATTATAAATGAATTTATATTATCTTTTCTATAATTGCCTCGTTAACCAACCTTTATATGCAAATGTAAACAAATGCATTTATCTCTAACTAACATTCTATGGAAATTTTGAGTTGAAACTCCAGTCACGTTCTCAAGCCTCGACCCAACCCAGGTCTATTTCTAAAAGGGGTAGGGTTAAACTCACTTTTTGAGCTTACAAAAAAGCATGTGACTCATTTGCACGCGCGAGCTGGTGCAGGTTCGTGTTAGAAAAAGTGTACTTTAAAGCGCAAACTAGCATTTCTTAGCTTAATTTATACTTTATATACCCAACAGTCTTACATGTCTTGTAAAGGGAACATCATACTGTAGCTTATTCCTGTATCTCAAGCTACAACTTGTGTTAATTTCCTTCAGAACCTTCCTTTTACTAGAGATTGTCAACATCATCTCTCCATCCTTTGCCAGCTTGCTTGCAGGCTTGCCGCCGAGCTTTCGCTTTCACTTTATAAGCCTGCGGATTATAAATTGGATTGCAAATCAATTCCAAGTCCCTGATAAAGTTGCTGCCACAGCCGGTGGGCAATCTTTCTATATGCATGGAGTACAACAAAGCCAATGGCCCTATGTTGCCCATGATCAACCAGCTCTGCCTTTTATTAATCTAAAAAGCTGTCAAAAAATATATTAAGAAACATCGAGGGTTTTTCTCTTCAGCATAAAGAGGTGCAAACTCCCCTTATACGTTTGTTTTCGGGGTTTGATTGATTAGTTGGAAAAGAGAACTTCGATAAAATTAAAAATAAAATTATTATTGATAATGATAACAATATAAGAAGTGATGTCTAATTTTGATCTTTTATGCCTAATACTATTCTCTATATTATTAACATAAATTTCTTTTTTAAAAAAATATCAACTACCAGGGCTGATCCTATAGATCCCTCTATGTTGTCGGAAAAGAAAACTTTTCATCCTTTAGTAGATGATTCATGGGATAGAAATGATTGCAAATTAAAAATAAAATTAAAGAGAGATGATCCGAGATAAATATGTCAATGCTAAAGGTAGAGAAGATAATTAAAAATATTGATAATGATAAAAGAAAGCATGATTATTGTGACAGATATACATTATATTGGAAAATACAAAATTTTCTTCTCAATTTATTTTTAATTAAATATAACTGACGAACTAATTATCCTGATAACTTGTTATTATGATCATCCTCGACGAACTCTTCTTATTTTGCATACCAAGGATATGAAAAGTATGTTTTCCAAACTCTTCAGAACCCAGATCCCATAGCGGTGGTCCACGTGGAAAACCGCAAAGGACGCTGCCTCTTCTATTTCGCCAAAGGTCATCCGGGCAGAAAAGGTGCTCTTAACAAAGACAAGTGCACCTCGGGTACCTTTCAATTATGCACTTAGGCATAGATAAATGGAAAGGGAACTTGGTTCGTATCGGAGAGAGAATATGTTGACCAGTAGAGATTACCAATCTTTAAAGATTCAACTGTAGAAGTGACGTCTAAACAGTAATTCAACCAGCATCCAGCTAACACCCCTGCTGCAAAACACATCGAGCAAATATTATATTTGGCAGGTAGGCAAGGACCATCTGTCATTGAAAATACCCAATCATCTTTGCATTTTTTAACTTCAAATTTCATGATGTTGCACTGGTCCGCATGTTCTTCCCATAATTTCGCAGATAAAATGCTTATCTGCACCTTTGCTCGACATGTTTCTACTAGATTTTGGTAATTTCACCTTGGGCGTGTTTGACTGGGGAAAAGGAGATGAAAAATTCATTTCCCATGAAAAATGACATGGCATATGTCTCCCATCTTTTTTATCGATTTTAACTTTTTATACTTTATGACTAGCATTGTCTTTATAATTTATTTTCCATTTTCATTTCCTTTCCCCCATCAAACAACCCCAAAAGCGTATCTTAGATTCTAACTATTATAAAAGGTCTTGTAGTTTCTAACTATTATAAAAGGTAGGGCTTATTTGCATGGAGTGTATTTGAGAGAAAGTATATTAAAAAGATATTTTTAAAAGATATGTATATTCTTGTAAGATAAAGTGTAAATTTATAAAATAAGTTTTTTAATAAAAAAATAAAAAAGAATAATTAAAACTGTAAGTAGTCATGAAAAATATAAATTAATTATAGTACCGTGTCATTTTAGAAAGGCGTGTAAAAGATGCCAATGCACCTAAACACATCCTAAATTTCCACCCTTTATCTGGTCTATGGCTGCCCCAGCCTTGGATTCTAGCAACCAGAAAACTAAGCACGGTGGAGGTATCTTAGGGTCTGTTTGCCTAACGGCATTTATTAAGGTCGTTTTTTAAACTGGATTTTACGGCTCAAAAAAGGGCAGCCAAACACTCCAGAAAGCACTTTTATATGATGTAAGCGCGGTTTGAGCGATGGTGGAACACAGGGCCAAATAGGCCCTTAATGTCAGTATCCATTATTTCTGGATGAAATATATAAAATAAATAGAATTAATGAGAACAAATATATAATGATGAAAAAAACTAGATTTCGTGAGATTGTGAAAATTTTTATTTCTTTAAAAAAAATATTTTCGGCCAATCAAATAGAAGGTTCTTCCTTCTCCTGTCCCAGGTTCATGTGCCTTGAGCCCAACGCCGCCTAACATTTAATAACCAAAGGGTGATGAAAATACAGCTACAGAGTGACTTGGTGATGGCGGTAAAACCAACGACGAAAATGACAACCAGGGCCATGACAAGGATAATAAAGCAGGAAGAAACAAGTATGAGGGGACAAAATTTTTATGTATATTTGCATGTAGCTGGTGGACGAGATCCCTGCCAGAGAATGGTATAACTTAAAAGAGGACTGCAGGCTCCAACTTTCAGAATTTCATAAGTATGCCACTTGCCGGATCTGCAATTTGTCATTTTAACTACCTAGGAGTTGTTATTTTGGTCTCGAAATTTTCTCCTCGTTCATGGTCTTGCCGGGATCAAGTGGCATAAAAGAAATATAGAATTGTCCGTAGGAGAACGATGTTTGGGCTGAATGTGAAACCGATCTCTTGATTACCCCATGTCTTCTGAAAGGTCATGCGTGCTTCGTGCCGTAGCACCGCAGGAAAGACATGAAGGGTCTATTTCGGAATTGGAAAAAGGTGATAAAAATGGTTTAAAAAAATAGAATGTGAAGAAAAGTAAATAAAACTGGTGGGGGGTCATGCATGGAGAACAGAGGTTGCAACATTGACGCAGCCGGTCATGTGGGCCAACGTTGCCCTTCATTGTTCCTGGTTGGGTCCTCGACAATTTCAACTTTTCATTGAAATTTTGGTACAGCTTCACCGGACCAAGAACGTCAATTCAACTCGATTTCATCATTATCTATCAAACTACTCCCAATTAATCAAGCAACCAAGAAAGCATATATTATATTCTTCTCATGCACCCATTGAATTCTTGGATACATGTATATGCAACACGGAGTGAATCCAAGCCAAAGTCTCTACTCATTCGTTGTCATTTAAAAATTTATTTTAATTGAAAGCTTGGACCAGCAGACAACAGACGAGAACCAGTTACCAATCAATGAATCTAACACCTTTTCATGATTGTGTTCGTGGGAGTGTGTGATCGAAATGATGGCTGCAAACTGCGACTCGCTAAACGCTAGAAATATGCTTTAGAAGAATTAGAAAGAAGAGTACCAAGGTTGGTTATTAACTATAGACCCTTGAATAAAATAATGAATTCGATATCCACTTTCAAATAAAAAAGACTTCTTAAACATAATTATAAAAGTCAATATATTCTCTAAATTTGATACAAAAGGATATTAAAAATATCACTCTAAAATAAATATTTACTAGATGACAAGCTTTATTAACAATTTTTGACTTTCAAATAGAATATATTAATAATGAACAAAATAGTTTGCTTGACTTCTTATCTCTAGAATTTTTGTAAGGCTTCACCAAGTTCTCTTAGCCAACCACTTGCATCAACAACACAAGTTATCCCATATAATATTTCTAATCTATGGGTTGCCACCAATGCCCAATTTATCTATTATAGTCAGGGATTTATTGAATGTTTAGAATCCTTTGATATTTCTATCCTTAAAAAATATTTGCAAAAAGATATAATCTATTTTAGTGATAAATTATGTAAATTATCTCAAAATGCCTCAAAATAATCTATCAAAAATACTTCAAGAAAAAACGAATGGTTTATTCATTTTGTGTCTTATATGACTATTGGTTGTTATGAAAGAATCTTATTAGAAACAAAATCTGTCTCTATTGAACATCATATGAAGGATGCTAATTGAATCAATTATTCAAAAAATTATTCATCAAGAACATTAGTATCTCTCAAATCGAAATCAACTTATATTGAAAATGCTTATAACTATTGGGATTATAGAGAGGCATGGTTTAAAATCTTTTTAAAATGAAATACCCTCTTCATTCACTTGTGGTGGATTCCATTTCTTCTTAAAATCCGTTGCAACAAAATCCCAAGTGGCTTCTTTGTAATTTTTGGGATTTCTACAGAAGTTTGAATAATTATGAGAATAGAATATGAAAATTTAATATGTCTATTATCTCTAAGACAATATAATATTGACATTTTTAATCCAACTCTTACTAAAGCTTATACCGCTACTTGAATGAGATCAAAATGAAGAAATTTATATCATCTTTTATTAAATTTTCAATAGTCTGTTTTGAGAGTTAAGACATCTTATATGATCCTTCAGTAAACTCCATAATTATTTTGACAGTTTTAATAATATATTCTTTTTTAGAATCAAAACTGCCTATTTTATATAATTTTTTTTACAGGCACATTTGGGATTTTTCAAATTTCAATAGTTTTTTTTTTACATTCTCATAAACTTGTTCATTAGCATTTGTACTTCTTTTAGAGACATTTATTTAATAATATTGTTTACTCCAAATAACTTTTGATCATTATCTTCACCAGAGAAAGATGAACCAGCAAAAAATCTTTGTAAAACCACAATAGAGTTTTAGGTCAAGATTGATGTTATGCCAACTATTGAAGAACTCACTAAGCTTTGAACAACTCCCTAATTAATAGAAACGCAACAAGCCCTTTCTACTACTTTAAAGCTCACAAAACAATATTTTTTCTAGTTAAGTGATAAAGAACAAAGAGCAAAAGCATATGAATTACTATTTTTTAGCCAACTACTTAGAGGAGATGAAGTAGAAGCCACTAGTTTATCTACCAACAACATGCATTCGTTAGCATAACCAAGTATCGACAAGAGTTTATCCTTTTCATTATTTAAAAAAAAATGTCGACAAGATACAATTTTAAAGTCCTATTCTTGGATTCTTAGCTTATCAGAAATAATTATCTTTATGTCCTATCATCTTTAAGTCTATAATAATGCAAAACTATAACATTGAGATTTCTATAAACCTTCAAAAGGAGCCTCAACTTGTAGACCATACAAACATTCCAAAAGGAAAAAAGATTCAAAATAATATTACAGGACGCCTTATAAAAATATCGTAAGAAAACTCAAAATAAAATAAAATGTTTTAAATGAGAAAAACAAGGACACTATGCTTCTAAATTTTATTAAAAAATTAAAAATTTATTAAAACATAAGGAAAGTCTTTCTATGGACGAAATTTCACAAAAATTAAAACAAATATCTACAACTAGTTCCAATTCAGAGTTAGAATCAAACTATTCTTCTCATTTTGAATCTTCCTCCTCTGAATCCATACATCATTATTCAAGGAATATTCATCAATGTCTTAATAATAAAAATAAT